>DWPT01006070.1:0-11725 GCA_018251895.1 Agathymus mariae mariae
TTATCACTGGCAACACACACTGCTCGAACACCTTCGACTTCAGGCACTGAGGTAACTATTTAGACGACAAGATATGACGCAGTTTCCCGAACGCAGCCCATCCGAGAATAGACTCGCTTTCTTTAAAATACAATCGTTGGTTACTCGAAGACGCATAGACACCGTGTATCACTGTTAGATTGTCAAAGCGCTTTAACGTGCCCGAACTAATTCCATCGTAAATCTTTCGATGCATCATCAGCTGCCAAGGAAATCTCTGTTTCATAATATTTTAAGTAATTAAGTGAAGTATGATATGAGTAGGTGTGTTATTCTGTCACAATAATAATACTTTAGTTAACAAGCTTTAAGTCCAGAAACAAGAAAACAGTGCGGTTCGATTAATATTTCCGTTCGTAGTTCCGGGGCGCCGTAGGTAAGTCACCTGGGAGAATGACGCTAGCGGATTTCAGATTATTTATGATTCCGACAAAGTTTTTTTATCATTATTACTGTTATTATTGTAAGATAAATATGGAGAACTTTTCGCATTATCAAATAACACTTATTCACGAGGCCACGCAAACTGCGAAAGATCGTTCTTATTTTGATTTCGGACTTTCCCAATATAGATATAAAAACAGAATTTTTATTCCAGTATTAGCGTGATCTTTTGGAATCTAGGTCCATAAATAACGGTACTTATAAATACCGTAACAGATACGATTTAGATCTGCAGCCTTAATAAATTTCTATTAAAATCTTAAATCATCTTAAATTAAAAAAGTAGATGATAAGAAACAACCAAATCTCAAAAAAGTTCAGTCGGGAAGCACAAACCACAAATCTCAAGTACATTCACATTAGTCATTTGGTCACATATTCGGTTAGAGATATGTTCTCTGAGAAATAGAAAACAGCAAACCATTGAAGATCGCGAAGATATCGTAAGTGAGGAGGTTCATCAAAACGCATCATTAGCCAATCCAAGAGTCACTTTACTCACTTATCTCGGAGCTGTCCGGGTCGAGTGTGTCCGGTTACAGTCATTGGTCCCACAATTGAATTTCACCTCTACAAAGCGTAGCACGTTCAGTGTGTGTACTTTAATTTGAGACTAGACTTTGTTGGTGACTTCGTCCGTAAGAATTAATAATACCATCTAGTCGTTATATCGTATGAAAGAATCACGAGTATGTAATTTGTAATGCAAAAATGCCGCTCAACTGCAATCCGATACGAAATATTTTCTATAGAATATTACGGAAGATTTTTAATTAATTATTAAGTTGTTAAACAATAAAATTTGCGTCAAACCCGATTCTGTAACTTTTGTGTCTTTGGACAAACAGCAAATAATTTGAAAAGAATATTTGACTTAGGATGCCTCATAATACTTCCAAGTTTCTTTTTTAAATGTTCACTTACAAACTTCTTACAAGTTTTCTTATAGTAATATGGATTTATCAAAGTTAAGATTTGAACCAATCAAATCTTAAATTAATGGATTTAAAAGTCCTTTCTTAATTCGTTTGTCCTCGTGTATTGTACAGTCATACATTAATCTGCGAACAAGTTCAGTGGCCCCATTCATTTGAAGTCTAATTTTATAGGAATTAAGTTACCTTTATAATTAATATTATAATTTATCTATTTGGAGAACCTCGAAATGTGTTCGTGTGATTTCCTTAATCTTAGTGTGCGTCATCTCTTCTCTGCGTCATCGATGAAACATATACGGCTACAGAATATTTCATAATCGTTGTTATTTTAATGTTGTGATAAGCATCGCATTGCACAACATGAATATAAAATAATAATACATTTTTTGTTTACAAATTTTTATGGCAATTTTATACGCAGAATTATTAATGTGATCATAGAGTTTTATTTATATTTTTTATAATAAAATAATGCAAAGGTCAACATCTAACCCGAACTGTGTTTGAAAAGTTAAAAAAAAAACAAATCGATTAAGAAATAAGAATCACACACATCCTGATAATAAACATAAAGATGTCATACAAGTAATAAAATGATCCAAACCCGCGGTGGTTGCTGGCCAATGCATTATTCAATTAGGCTGATAACACTTAAGAAGATTACCGCTAATAAAATTGTAATGTCTTGTTTCCGAGCCGAGCGCGTGGGCTCTCGACACCAGCGCCCGCTGCGGGCCGCGGACGTACCAAACCATGGTCGCGTTTCGTAATCTCGAAACATTGCAACTGTAACTGGTGCTCGCGATTTTTATATTTTATCGGAACCTAACAACAGCAACGATGTATCGTCTACATCATCTACACTAAACTGCAACAGGTATTATAATAATACCTGAAAACAAACTAGATGTGAAGTTGAAAATCTTATCTACCACAAGTGTTTCACAAACGTCAGCTGTAAAATTTTCTTTTTGCCACTAAGTAATCTCCCTGGGGCCATGTACACTTGAATCATATCGAATGGCAGTAAAATACAGAGCGGCTTATTGATATATTTATGGTACAATTAAAAAAAATCCATTGTAACATCAATGTAATAATAACGGTTATTTAGTAAGAGTAACTCTATATATCCATCAGATAGAATACCCTTTTCTTCAAATATCGTTCCATAAATTTTCGCCAAGCTTATCCAAATAGTGACAATGTAGTTTTCTGCCTGCCTGCCTGAAAAATATTAACTTGAAGATGGTTAATATTTGTATAAGGGTCATAAAAGAGCTAATTTGGTTGCAAATGACCTCCCCTACGTCCAATTGTCAACATATTTCCAGTTATCCTGTATATCAATCAATAAATTCTTCCTCGGCTGCAATAAGAATGGTGTCTCTCTAATCTCGGATAAGTGATCACTACAGTTACCATCATGAAATCCGTATGGTCGATCGTTAGTCAACTAAGAACACCTATGTACATCTGATGTTTGAGACACCTTGTAAATATAATTAATTGTTCACATTGAAGTGTATGTTAATACTCAGATCAAATTCATATTATAATGTTCATTGTGTATCTTATTAGGTTTTATACGACTTTATAAATCTTGCAGATAAGTCAGGCCATGCGAGTCTCGCTTACCTCCCAAAATCTTCTCTCCTCAGTTTGTAACTGAAACACAAAAATGTAAATCAACGAAGTAGGTTGAGCTTCATTCGATTAAACTATTACTCGTATACTTGCATGTATTCATTACGCACATTTTCGCATAAAGACATTTTAAATCGCAAATCTATTAAAATTGTGTATTACATTTATTATGAGAGCGCAAAACTATTGTAGCGGAAAAGTTTTTTTACATTAAGACGCAGGGAAAGAGCGGAAGGTTGTGAGGTGAGCCGAGGAAAGGAGAGGAAGATGAGATGAGGAGAGAGCGATACCAACGTTACTGGACAGCGTATAGACCACTCTCTGGTAAAGAAATTGTTCGTGTGAAATGATTTTAAAATGCATTCACAATCTAAATAAAACGGCTTCAATATTACAAGAAGCTTTTCCATTAAATCTTGCACTATTAATTATCGGCTGTTTGCGCTAAATGTGAATGTTCGGGTCAATTCACACTTCATGCCTAGCTTAGTTTTAATTAACGTCAAACACGTTATTTTAATGGCTTATAGTCTAGGGGTGTGTTACACAGTAGACCGCATGCCTATTGCGGTGTGGTGGGTGCAGTCGAGGGAAGCGCAACGCGCACCGCGCACCCCCTTGCAATATCGCACTGGATTTCTCAACGCTTTAATTACTTTTAGAAGGACCATGGCCAAGAACTGCACGCTATAAATCAATTAACAATAATTAAGCATAAGATGTAAAAGATTATGCTTACGTCTCCTAAAACTGAGTTGGTTTAGGAGTATTCGACCATCTTATTTGTAATAAAAATAACAAATAGGAGATACAATGTAAAAATGTATTTATGATAGCAAAGACGATCAAACATTTACTAAAATCAAACCTAAGATGAGGAGGTTCAAATTGCGCTTTATTAATAATTACAACACGCTCCTATGCGATTAGCTTGTAGTAACTACGCCCTAATTGCTGAGAGTACAAGTACAGAGTAGTTGCTAACGACTTATTTGTGTACCATCACACCTGCTACTTCTACTCCATAGCACTCATAATGTACACCTTAAATTATAAACGTCACTGGTCTGACCAACCTTCAGATTGAAACGTAAAATTACTTGAAGCTTTGCTTATAACCAGCAGCGTGCCATTCATTATGGTCTCAGGCACAGTACATTAAAGTTAACTCGTTACCTTGTAATTAAGGAATGCCAGCTCAAAGCAGTTTTAGGCGTTAACAAAACCAGCAACGACGGACGACTTCAAGTGGTCTCCGAGGCTCAGAATCATTCATAAAAATTTAACATTAACTGTCAGTACAACCTACTCAGTTCGCTATCTGATTTATGGCCAGTTTCAAAGATCTATGAAAATCTTGCTACTGGTTAAAAGATAAAATATATTAGATGTAGCTGAATTTTTGTATTTCAATAAGCAAACATCACGAGTGTCTGTCAAAGATAAGTAAGCTTAAGTTAAATAAATTATTTGAAGCCGGCCATTAATAACTAACCTGCTAGCTGCTTTTGTAAAAAGTATATGATTTAAGTTTAGTAATCCAAGTAACAAATTGAAAATATAAGAAAGTAACGTAGATCTCTGAATCATCGCGTAGGCTCCTTACTAAATAAATAGTTTAAGAAAATTAGTTGGTGAGTATTACTTCCTAGATAACCCAAATCACAGAGGATATCTTCAATTGCCGACGTAGGGAGGCAGTGATCAAGTCGCGAAATGGATGACACACTTAACGCGTAATTTGTACAATGAGCCGAAACCTTCAACCCGCCGCGCGCCGCGTGTTGAAGATTCATCTTTATTGTCGGTTCATTTCACTGAAACATGAGAATAATAATTATCATATATGTTAACATTTACTGTATCTAAGCAGATAATAAGTATGTATGTCTGAAAATATAAAGGCTACATAAGAGAGAGAACTAAATAAAGACCATTAGTTTTTATTATTTTTAATGCGTTAACTTTGAATGTATTAATTAGTGTTTTATTTGTATCTTTACAAATATTTAACGACATTATAGCTACTTCAATTGGAGCTAACTTCTAAATCTCCATATATTTTTCATTTAAGATACTTATCTCTACTTTACGGTTACCCTATTAATTATTGGGGAGACCATACGCATGCGCTTGAATTACCGGCCACCCCTAGGAAAACGCAATTACACGTTTGTCTTTCAATTTGTACGGACGAAACTAATTTCGTGTTAGATCCCACAGGATCCGTTGGACGGTTAAGTGTTGGAGTTTAATAAACTGTTTAATTAAGACGACATCAGATAGCGAGGGAGCAGTGTCGTGCGCGCGCGCGTCCCGACACCATGCTCGCCGTCGGCGTCGGACTCGTTCTACTCGCGAGTGTCAGTGTCGAGGCCAGGCCATTCAACGTGACCCATCTCATAGTCCCGGAAGTTGTCCCGCCCGGACAGGAGGGTGTCGAGATCGAATGTCGCTACGACGCCAACTTCACGCTCCTCAGCTGGTTTCGGGGACCCACCGAGTTCTTTCGTTACAAACCTGGAGCTGCTCCCAGCACCCGTTCCTTTCCGATCCTCGGTGTGGGAAGAATAGAGCTCGTCGCGTGCGGGCCGACCGCCTGCCGCCTCAAGCTAGGAGGATTGACCGACGAAGCCACCGGCCTCTACAGGTGCGATATTGAACGAGACATTCCGCCGTATAAGTTCGAAACTAGATCAGCTTACATGGAAGTCCACGGACACGAACACAGACGACCCTTGCTGCAAGGTTTAGCGGCGGAGTTCGGTGACGGTGACAAAATACAGGCGTACTGCCGCGGCGCACCGGACGCCGAGCTGCGCTGGTACATCAACGGACGGGAGATCGAAGATTTGAGAGGTTCTCCGACTTTAAAGAAGACAAGCTCCAGATTAATCTTCCTCGGAATACCACCCACTTTGACGGTGCAGTGCGCGGAATTTAAATACGGAAAACTATCAGGTTCTAATCAGGAGAAGGCGCTGTGGAAGGACCTCACTAGCAGTCATAAAGACGAAACGGCTCAGGAGCAGCGAAGTGCATCAGCTATGTTAAAATTGCATTCAGGTTTCCTAGGTGCCTTGTTAAATATGTATATTATTACCTCTATTTATTAAAAGCTTGACAAGTGTTTACCTTCTAGTTATTATTTAATATCAATATCTAGTTAAAAATAATTGTTTTTCAACAACCCGTTAAATATTATCAATCAGTTTTAAGAGTGCGTATTAGATTTTGAGAATTACTGAATACAATTATCAAATAATATCTTCTGTTTTGATAAATTAATAAATAATAACAACTGCAGGTTAATTTATTTTCGCGAGATTTAATATACTGTGTGTCGTAGATGTCACACCTGATTGGGAAATGATTTTGGTCTTGATAATTATATACAAATTTTTAAACACAAAAAGGACAACTTTGAAACATGCATTCTATTTATTTTAAAATTTTATTTATGCTGCACCTAAGGAAATTTTCTGAAGTATACAAATTATAGTGACACAATTTACGATATTTTTTTCACAAATGTTAATTGACGTAAGGTTAAATAATCTTTACATTAAATCTTCACATCACACAATACGGCTGTATTAACGTGAAATGGAGATTTACCTTCTCTTTATAATATAATAAATTATAATATATTTCTACTTTTTATACATATAAAAATAAAACAATCACCAACAATCTCAGACATATTAAACTATTTTTATTATTATTATTAATATATTTTACTAAGGAGTTGGAAAAGGGTTGCATAATATTTACTAATATTTGTAACGTCAATGTAGTTTATCGTTTAGATTCAATGAATGTGTATTAAAAGCTTTTAAAATATTTTTTTGGTTGAACTGAGGTAATAGAGGTGGATACTACGTAGTGAAGTTGACTATGAGCGTTAAAAATATTTATCGTAGTTACAGGTTAGCAGCTATCGAAACAGACTTTTGTGAACTGTTATTCAAACAAATCAGACACTAAAACAGGCTCTTAAACCCTCCAACGTCTTCGGATCTCAGTTCCTTACTTAATTATACTTATGTGGAATTTATATCTCGTCAAAATCGGCGTGTCCTTAGGCTCCGTGGTGAATATAAAGTACCGCACCATCACCAGAACTCAATAGTTTGATCCATGAGTATTATCAGTGTTACAAATAAAACTAATTATTCTTCAAATCAGCAGTTCTCTATGCTACGGGGGTAGGTAATATAATCAGTGTATCCAGATGCTGGATAAGAATGCATATATTTTGTAAAATTTTATGATCATATATTTATAACACTTATCATTTAAGTTGAAGAAGTTGGGCCACGTTATGTAATGACAAAAGCTTTTTCTCAATTCTCCAAGCATATTTCTTTATTTTTCTATTTCGTGGACTTTATTTATGATCACCGACTACATGATGTAAAAATTGCGATGATATAATATCATTTTGACGAAGTCGTATGAAAATATCCCAGAGATAGCACAAAAGCTTCATCGCCGTATATTTTAGAAAACAATTCACAAAAACTTATTTAATTAAATAATTTGTGAGCGTTATACAACATTTCACAGTTTACAATTTCACTAGAAAATGAGTGGAAGTTTTAGTTTTACTTCGAGCCGCTAGAGGACAGAATGTTCTACAACACTAACTGTTATTGCTTTCTTCCCACAAGATGACATTAGGTAGGCATATTGATATTATTTACTTATTACTTAATTTAAGCAGTAAACTCCAGCATTTGGTAAATATTAACTTATATTATGAAGTTTAAGCGACTCTTATATGAATAACCATACCAACCCAAATCATTCCACTTGCTTGAGACTCCTCTCAAAATAAGAGCGTTAAGAATCTGCCACGCCAGCCAAGTGCGGGTTAGCAGACTTCACATACCTTTGGGCACATTATGCAGAACTCTCAGATTTCCTCACGAGCTACATTCAAATCACTATACCTACTATCACTGCTTCCTATATGATTACATTTATATCGTAGTATTAGTATATGAATACTACGATATAAATATGAAAATTTCGAAACTACTAACTAGGAAAAATTACGAAACTAGATTTGTTAGTGTATTCCCTTTTGAAGTTCTCATGAATGTAGATAAATTGGTACACCGTCATTTCCTCCAAGAATGTTTGTTTCCGTAGATTCCCTCTCCCTCTCTGCAGTCTAATTATAAAAAAATAGTTTATTGACAGTGAGTTGTTTCGTATAGCGTCACTTGGTAGGCATTGTCGTCATGATAAATGTAACTAGGTCATGGTTGTATGGTGTTCCTCATAACATGGGATTTCCAGCTTTTTTCTTATCCCCCAATAGTCTGTAGTACCTATTGGCTAATGTAATCCAGGCATTTCGAGTCCAAATGTTATGATGATCAAACTAAATTCCTTAATACTTCATTTAAGTCTCTATAATATTTTTGCGGGGTCCCCTGACTCACTGATGTTGGTCCTAGAAAGTTTAAGATAAATAAACTAAATAATACTAATGTTCGTATACCAGCAGTCTGTGAGCTGCATTTTCAATATTAGATATAAATGGTCAACACAAATTTTAATCAATTGACATTATCTCAATAGTTAATATTGAGAAATATTTTGTAATAAGTTGTTTCCGGTAAATATTACAAAATACTGTTCTGAAAGTATGATAGAACAATATTTATCTGAGTCATTCTTTGAATTTAACAGTAAAGGATTGCACCATATTAACATTACAGTGTTTTCATGTTATTTCTCTCCCTAATTTGTTGGTGAATAACAAAGTGCACGACAAACAAACTGTACTTTGAATTCAGATATATTGTAAATATCAAAAATTAGCATCTTTTTATAAATTTAAAATATTTTTTATTGGCTTTTACGTAATAAGGGAAGCATTTAACTTCTAGGAACTATAGTAAATAATTTTTTTTTTTATTTTTATTTAGGAAAATGAAACTATTGTACATGGCAACACTGACGATGAAAAGCAAGATGGCGATGCGAAAGGCGTGTATAGAGACAAAATTCCATGCAAGGGATGCGCAGTACTTACTTTTGTTACGATGCTTTGGATCACATCGTATAGGGTAGGTCCAATAAATTCTCGCATATTTTATTATTTACTTATATGGCTCCAACAATATGATTTCAATTCCGTAGAATAAATGAAGGTGCCTCTAAGAAATACTATTTTTGTGGACCCCATTTTATTTTCCCATTTCACATATTCTAATGTTGCTCGTGTGGGGCCGATCATTAGATAATACGCATATTAAATAAATTAAATTTTACTTTATTTACTTATTCAATTTACTTGGGATGGTATTAATGGTAATTATTATAAACGTGAACCGCTCTGTAAATTACAGTAAAAAGTATCGATACTGGAAGTATGGGATCGTACATCCCTGTCTTTCATTCCACTCCATGACGCTTCGTTCGACATAAAAGTGACACGCTACCAGCCTGACAAGACAGAGCGCATTGCGCATATAAGCGGAGTTGTGTGTGCATGTTACACGGTTAAACATGTTAAAAAGTTTTCCTAAAATTTTAGTTTTATGTTACATCCGGTGCCCAAATTGTTCTATAAGAACTGATATACTGAACTGTTCGCCGTCTTGATTAAGTGCGAAACGTAGTAAAATAAATAGTGAATATAGTGTCTATAGTTTTATCGTAAGTTAGCATTAGTATTAGAATCGTTAAATCATTATTCATCATGCCTAAAGGAAAGAAAAAGGGGAAATTCGGTAAGTGAACCAAGTTTCGAGTGTTGTACATATGTTCAAGTGAGGTTGGGGAAGGGCATTACACCTGAAATCTGTCAAAGAATGAGATCACGCTGCGACCTTGTGATTGAAGTGTCGGTGAACGAGTTCCAATGACAGTCCACGTATATAACGCTGGAATAAAGTCGCGATAATATCACCTTGAAACACCATATGTTTGTTGAAATACTTGGAACAACCTTTTATATCAGCGGTTTCCTAGTTTAGCAACAGCACAACTTCTGTACCTATCGACGCAACGAAACTTTCTCAACGTAACGAATTGAATCGTCATTTACCGCCTAAATAACCTTGCAAAGTAATAATAATATTTCTTACCACTCTAAAAGTGTATCGATAATAATATGTTTTAATCTACTTTAATGAAATTTTAATTTAAGCATAAAACATTCATTTTTTTCTGTTACTATACTGGGAATTTCCCTTGGGCCTTAGGAAGTTATTGCGCCTTTGTTAATTATATTATCATAGTGCTAAAATTATTCTCCATATTGGTACCCTTCGAAATTTCTTAGTAATTTGTTACAAGCTATTATAACATTGTTCAAAATAATTAGAGCTTGAATGCTAGTATGAAACTTACTATGCATATTTATATACATACAACAACAAAAAGGTACTTGTTCAAGTTCATGTATCACATGCAGTGAAAAGACCATTGTTGGTGCTAAGAAAGCAAAACCATTATTTTGCTCAAAGCCCTTCAACTCTGAGTTGCTTTGTTTAGAACAATGAATTGTCATTTTTATAAACACCTTTGATTAGAGTTGGTGTGCATTTGTTTAGTATTGCTACTTTAAACTTACCAAAGGCAAAGTGCATTGGAGGAAACTTTTATCTGGAGGTATCTATCTATCTGTGCAACTAAGATATATAAATTATTACATGTTTCAGTATTGAAATTTTGGGATAAAAAGACTCATTGACTTAAAGATCACATTTGTCATTAAACAATAACTTATTTCAAAATATAATGGTACATAATATTGATGGTGTAGATGACATTTGGCTTTTCTTTATAAAACTGCTTTGTTACATTTTATTGTAGACTGTTAATCAATATGATGTCTCCGCCATGTCCTAGACCTTCACCTTCTATATTTATCAGTGACATTAACAGTTAATTAATTTGATTGTCTTTTGATTCTGTGACTTAAGAAACAATGTTTATCATATCAATTTTTATCAACAGATTACAAATACTACATTAAAGACAGGTTGCATTGAGTTATGCAAATGTACGTAAAGTCTTATTAGTTACATGTTACGTTAAGCTTGTCTTGATTAAGACCAAAATATGCTTTATTAAATTTTATAATTGTGTAACATTTCTTTGATAATATAATTAAGTTTCCAGCTAACATAACAAAAATTTGTTACAGTTCTTAGAAACACAGTATTATTATGCAAGACTTTGTAAGTTTAGTTAAATTACAATGTGATATTATTGTTAAATGGTAGGTAGGAGTTAAAACTATTTTTTATAGTAAGTAGTTAAAATTTAATATACAAACATTGAATGATGTTTGTATGTACTTGAGTGTTGGTTCTGTTTGTTCACTGCTGGAAGAAACATTTTTGAGAATCATATGGGTTAATTTGACGTCTGATCTTTATAGTACATACATAAAACTGTGGTGAAATTAAACATCTATGCAAAATATTTAGAAATTTAGCATATAGATAGATAGATAGATGACCCCATAGCCCAGTTGATTGTGAACCTGCCGACTGAGCGCTGGGTCTCTGGTTTGATTCCCAGCTGGAGTAGATGTTTATGTGTTAGATCAGTGTTCCCCAAACTTTTTTGTGTTGTAGACCCCTTGCCATGTTTTTCCGTGTTGAGTAGACCCCCTACTTACCTGATAT
>DWPT01006071.1:0-11725 GCA_018251895.1 Agathymus mariae mariae
ACGATGTGGGAGTCTTCAAGAGGAGAGTGAATAGACTTTTATAAGTTAGTGCGTTCAATATCTTAGACATCATCACCACATACCCATCAGGTGTGATTGTAGTCAAGCATTAATTTATCTTGTGTAAAAAAAATAAAAAAAAATATTTTACACAGATCATTGACTTCAAAATACGTAAGCTTGTTTCAACAAAGTCGTCAAAATTTAAGTTGCTTATTAAACGAAATATTAAAGGAAATGAAAAAAAAATTGAATTCATTAGTAAAAAATATGTGTGCATAAAGTAGGTATTCACCGAACGAATGCATGTAGCTAGGAAACATGGGCCATCTTGAAGGTATGGTGCATACTATGTGAGCCTTTTCAAACATATCACCTGAAACAAATGACCAAATTTATCATTAATGACAATAAAGTGGCTGATGTAAACAATATTTTGGACACCGGGTGCGTGGGTTCTAAATGCTGACAACTCTTATATTACAGATATTATGTATATTGCAGATTTATTACGATCTTGATCGGTGACCGAAATCCTTTAGTAAAGATTTGTTAAGTCTGCCAACCAGTACTTCGTGAGCATGATAGTAAAGACTTCCAAGTTACCACGAAGTTAGTTATAGTAAGTAGAACAAATTATCAGACACGAAACTGGGTTATCAATAGAAATCTAAGATTGGACAAACATCTCTAGTAAGCTGCGACATCCTCACCGACTTAAAGCTACTTCGTCAAGAGGATACACACCGTATTCTGTATGTTTCGAGAGGGTCCTACGAAAAATTGTAACCGACTATAAAAAACGATGAGTTTATTAGGGTGTATATTTTATATATGTATAATATATACAGCCAGATTTTATTATATAGATACTGGCTCGGCGTTAGTCTCCTAGCAATATGGTGAGGTTCTGATAGTGAGTTCTGGAAATGAATAAGTGGAACACCTTAACGGATGGGGTTACATGATTCGTGTTTAAAGATACATATTTGCTGTTGGTAACATTGACATTGCAAAACCAGTTCCTCATTGGGTATAAACATCAATCATTGAAAAAAATAACTCGTAAACCCATAAAAATATTTACTATCAAATATTTACTATTGGTAGTAGTCACAATGGAATGCAATGTACATCATCGTTCATTTCAAGGCTTGGTGATTTGTTTAGGAGATTAAAAATGCAACTACTTACCGGACTGGAACAATGTAATCGTGTTACATATTTGCAATAATTAGTAAAAATAAAATTATATGCGCTATTTACTACCTAATTAATAACAGAATATAACACTATACTATACATATATATGTGCGTAAATTACCAATAATAAATTTTGAATTAAATTTAAGTGCAATGGTGAGATACTCATTATAATTCCATTACATTCACTTTATTGCTGTGGTTCTACGGTATTCTGTCTTTAAATTGACAGGTAAGTATCCCAATCCAGAAACAACGATAAATCTAGATATTAAACCTGTATTCACCTTCTTCAGCAAACGGGAACTTAACGATAACATGCTGCAATTTCCCCCTGCATACAGACATACCCATATTATAGACGTCACCTGTAATCAATGAAATAAAGTGAAAGGCTTCCGTCCATTGAGCCCAAGGGACCTCCCCTATTTGCCCGACACCGTGCTGAACAACGAACGAAACCATATCTACTCAATGTATCACCCCTCCCCTGTTTATTGCCAACCGTATTTGTATCTTCTCAGTCACACATTCATGGCGTAGTGGTCGTGGTTGTTGATCATCTGATAGGTAATTTGCGACTTTTGCCCCTGTAGCTCGAGACCAGAACACGAGCTACGGTATCCCCTGCCTGTCGTAAGAGGCGACTAAAGGGGACTTTCGGGGTTGCGGGTGGTAAGAGTGGGAGCTTAAAATCGGATGATGCGGAACGGGTCGTGTTGTACCCCCCGGGTAGAGTCCGATAGGGGCACTGCGCTCAGAGGACTCCGGTTGCATTCCTATGGAAATCCCAGAGTCCTCTATTTAGCGCAGAGGAAGGTCACCGGGAGGTTTTTAGGCTGGTTGGTTGGTTGTGAGGTTGGTTCTGAGGCTGACTACGTCGATGATACCTCTGGTGGTACGAATATCCAAGAGCTATGGCTACCGCTCACACTTACTACTTAGCTATTAACGAAAAAAAGTTAACACTTCACAGAAATACAGGTTCATTCTTATTACAAAATTAAAAAATAAGAATTAACTAATTTAATTACAAATCCTTATTACTTAGGTACATAATAATAATTTATCTTAAATCTACATACGATAACTATTTAAATCTCTTACCGTTGGGCATTACATGCGGATGAGCGCTGTGATTCACCACGATTGCTTTCAGACTTCTCCTCTCTATAGTTTCTAATGTCTCTGGATCTATACTACAAATACCAATTATATGTTCATAGCACTATAAGAAAATCATCAGTTGTATAAAAAATATTATTTATATATATTGTTTGAATCTTCAAAGGAGATTGGAAATTTTCCAAGCATGGAAAAAACCATAATCAAGATTTAAACATTCTTCCGTTCAGCAGGTTGCACTTTGAACAGAAGAAAGTAGCTTAGAATTAAGGATGATTGGGATACTTAATCATACTTCCTTACTTACTTGCGTATCTTTTCGCTATTTTGTATTCAATAAACACTACTCACCGATGTATTATTGGTACTTCTGTTAGCGTGTAGACCTGATCCCCGAACGGATATACAGATACCATGGTGTTATCGGTCAATGCATCACCCGGTTTGAAAACTGATGCTATCCTGGAACGGCAATTTATTTTATGTAGATTGAATTTGCGAGTTATCTAGATATTAAAGTTTCAATGATTGAAAAAATTGCAGACATGTCTCCTGATCTTAAGTATTTACTGTCGAATATGGACCTGTGTCTACCAAACTGATGTTATAGTTTTATATATTTCGGTCAGGTTTTTGTTTTCTCGAAGCAGTTTCTAGCATAAATACTTAAATAATACTTAAACACACATTAAATCTATTTCACCTCTGAAAAATTGTTTGGCATGGGTCAGGCATTCCCTTGGTGCCAAATTCAGTAAATACAATTCTGTTAGCGGCATGATTTTTAACCCAAGTGTTGGTGCGCACGAAGCGGCACTGGTACGTTGCGCAGCCATCCTGAATGCTGAACCTGTATGTAAACAAATGTATAAAGATTTTCTATTACTGACAACAGACTGAAGGACAATCGTTAAACACAATGTCAAAGTTTTGTTACAACAAGCAAAGTGGACCGATATAAGTACAAATTAGTGTTCAGTCCTATTCATTGCAGCAGCATAGCACAAGTTCATTTTATGTATTGCTAACGATACTCTTGGGAACATAATACTGCAGGATAACTACTAAGTGGAATCAAAATTCTACCACTTGGATATAACAAATCTGTAACCCTTAACGAGCTCCATCGTCTTGACTTGTATATTATTTATCCGGCCTCACATAATAATCGAACGTCTTGAAGTTATTATTGTGTTATATACTCATATACTCCAAACACACACACACACACACATATATATATTTTAAACATTTGCCTGAACTTCTCACAATCTCCAAATGTAGGCTGGTAGAGAACGATATTCATTAAGTTCGCTCATGTTTCCTATATGATTTCAATGAAGTGTAAAATCTACGTATAAAAAAAAATTGTAACTGGTATAAAAACTACTATTAGGGGCCTTTATTGACGCAATAGAAATCAAAACCATAGTTTTTGTCTGTCTGTGCGTTTGTTCGCGCTAACCTCAGAAATCACATATCTGTAACAAAAGTTACGGATTACACTAATGTGTCGCAGTACGGATCACTTAATATTTACAGTTCGTTTCATTTCAATCTGTCCATAAACAAAAAAGTTATGAATTAATTTATATAATGTAGGTACTATTTATCAGTGTAGTGTAGCGAGGACATTGCTAGTAACAAATATACTTCTGAAATTGCCTTTACTAAAGTTGCCTAAACAGGGACATCTAAAATTTGTCGCCATACGCTTAGTGGTGTGAAATTTGCATTTAATTACTTTAATGCATGTGTGCTCCTTGTCTTTGAAGAAGTTCTTTTGATAATAACTTTATTTGAAAGTTGTTTTGTAAATTACACGTGGAAGTATATTGTTGGACGACTAATTTATAGTAAATGATATTATGGTATATATGAATGACAAGGACGCCTAGAAATAACTGTGCCAAAACCAATTCCGCGCAGTTTAAAACTGACTTTGTAATAACCATATGTTGTTTTAAGAGATGCACTGAAGAGTTTCGTTGCCGTTTCTTCTCCTCAGTGTGTGAAAGGACCTTTTTGAAATTATTAAATTTTGAATTAGAATTTAATCACGTGTCGCACACAATTGGATGGGTCCAATTCGGACTAGAGTCGTGGAGAGGACATGTTTTAAGGCTTCCCTGTCCCTTGCCAAGCAAATGCAATACGGACATAAAACAATACATAATATATGGGTACATATTATGTATGAACGAATACAAAAAAAAAACATATTTTATTCATAATTTTCATGATTATAGTGTTATTCTCATTCTTAACGTATTTATTTAATAATTTAATTGCGGTAATTATATACGGTAAGTGTAATTATTTTTGACATACATTTTTTACGGCACAGCTAAATATTGTCATCATGATCATCGCCTTACCATGCCATTACGACGTAGATATTCTCATAATATAATGGGTGAAGACAAGATTCCATCTCGGTGACCCGATGTATTTATGATTTAATTTATATCCATTAATAAGTAAACCCTATTTTCCTCGATATGTTTAATTACCATCACTTACCATTAACATGATAATACGCGTAACTTATAAAATGGGTAATGGGTGCTCGACTGACAATACTGTATCAGAATAGCGCAACTGCTCCGATCTCCACAGTTACGTTATTATTAGTATAAGGATTATTAAAAGTGACCTGCGTTTTAGAGTGGACTTCTAAAAGCTGATAGATGGCTTTGATTTTCTTCTCTGAATATGAAGATTAAGAGCTGCGCTTTCCAACGTGTGTAACTTTAGAACTCGGTGAGACTTCGCCAGGTAACGTCACATTGATTTACATCGAAGCGACCGACTATTCAGTTAAAATACTGAATCATGTTTAAAACATTACAGTATGGTGTAGCAGTAAACTAAAGAACATCGAGAAGCCGACTTTCAAATGCCTCTTGTGTTATTGAAACATTGTCGTTGTATACGTAATGTAAATATTATAAGCAAGTTTTATACTATTTATATATATTGACTTCACCTATGCAATAGCGCCGAGCCGTCGAAGAGATGCTTGAAGCGCGAAGTACCAACTTTGGTAGCTCCGGGACCATTGCGGATGAGAGTGCCGCGCACCCAAGAAGGAATTTCCCCTAAAACATTGTACATGTGTCTAAGGATGGGTGGGGGAACAACAACCATGAAACACGGTACTTAGATTATGTACCCATTATATTAAAGACAACGATTGTGCCAGACGCAGGTTGCACGCAACATAACAATTTCCGCAAAATGTTTGTAAAAATTTATTTCCGGCCATTAATGTTCCAGACAGTCCTGGTGCAATATGAGCGTGAAACCATTTACTGTACCCACTTTACATAAACCTTACGCACCCGTGAGAATCCCTTCCAAGGGTTCGGTGACCTCCTGTTCACAATCTCTTATCCAAACGTTAAAGTCACAATTGGGGTATAACTTGACACCATGGTCCGTCATAGTTGCCGAAACAGACTGAAAATTATATTAAAAATTATATGTATATTCAAAATCGTTAACGTGCGTTGCGTTACGCGTTATGAAACGCACGTAAATCTAACTCGTACGCATGTGACTCTGTTGTTGTAATCCTTAGATAATATATTGTCATTGTAATGGGGCTGGTATATTGAGAGCGTGTCATATAATAGACGTGTTGGCTAAGAAGGCGCGGGTAATGCTCTAGTTAATTGTACTTCCGATACTGCAATCGATACACAGAAACATTTTCAGTAAAATGACGATGGAGGGTACTCACTAGAGAGACCGGTAAATAACATACCGTGCAGGAATACTCTGCGAATTGTACTGATCCGTTTAACGTGGAATGGTGAAAATAAGGATTATTGGCAATTATATTTGCAAAATATGGAGAAATTATTCCATTGAAACTAAAAATCAAACTTTCTCGATTGAAATATCAAAATTTATACAAAATGAAACTGTATCGTAAACCTGAACAGTTAAAAATATGTATGTACATAATTATCTCACTTGTGTTAAACACTCTATCCAATATATTGTGTAAATCATCTTATTTATACACCAAAAACATTGTTATAAACATTCGAATGTAAGAAAATCGAGACAATTTATCTTTAAATACGTTTCGTGATTTTGATCAACTTACTAATTAATACTATTAATATAATTATAAAGAAACACGTCCGTATTTTGTGTGGCCACTGAGTAAACTACCTAAGCACTACCTGCACTAAAACTTATTAACTATCAGTATATTTTTTAAACGACATATTAATTTGAAATTGTATGAACCAATTAGGGGACACCGGGTACGCAACGCATGTAAAATGTAGGAAATCTGTTAACAAAAATTTAATTGTCTGTTTGTTATTTCAAATTAACTGTGTTTTGTCAAGTACATTTGATTGTTTAAACGACTCCAGTACCAAAGAAGGTCTTTTAAAAATTTTATCTGTCTGTTTGCCGTTCTGTTTGTCCGGACTAATCTTCTGAATAGCCTAACTAATTTTAATGGAACTTTCAGCAGAAGATGAAGAAGTCTATAGAGAAACATTAAGGTACATTTTACTGACATTATGAGACTGGGTCTAATGATGATCAGCTTATTTTTTTGGCATATCATCTAATTTTATATTAAAATATATTATATGACTATAGATGTAGTGCTTTCTGTACCTACCTGCGAGTAGGAAAAAACTATTGGGAGTTTCTCGCCGATTCGTCTTCTTCCGAGACTAGTCACGGTAGGAATTTGTTGAAGTGATGGCGTAATTTGAATTGTGAAACTTGTTTGTGAAAACTAATTTCGAATAACTTTTTATTCATCTTATGATGTGCATAATTATGTTCAGCGTTATCAGTATGTATATAAAAACTGAAGGTCTGCAGTACCGATTGTGAAACTCCACAGGATCAATCAAACTATAAAACATATTAAGGTACCATATGAGCATGAGCATAATGAAAAGCCGGAGGTAGGTAGTCGCAATCTAAGAATTCGGTTGGCCTTCGAAAGCAGACTCCCGGTAGATACTGTATACTTACGAAGATCTACAGCAAAAAGGCTTTATTATAGCGACCAAGAATACTCCTGTAATCCCATGCTGGCTGAATAGGGTGTCGTAAGAAGCGACAGAAGGCAACCTGCTCGGTGGTTATTGTCGGTGGTATTATATGTTGCCTACGTGGATTTTATGCAACTAGATTAGGAAAGTTTAAAATAGTTTAGCTAACATATAGTATTTTAGAACTTCGGATTTTGATGAGATTATGGTGCCGAAATCGGTATATAGACTTTGCCCAAAACGCAGGTTCCTGGACGCTACTTTCTAGTAGTAATTTCGCTCTAGTGTTTTTTACACGATCTGTATTACAAAAACGCAAATCGCTTGGCTTAAACTTGGAGATCATCTTATTGTGCCGTCTATAGTCTGACATATAAAGTTTGAAGACAGTATGCATAATTCTCGTCAAAGTCTCATGAGACCGAGCATATGCTCTGAAAGAGTCCGAAACTCACTATAACCGTGGGTTTTAAAGAATTTGAATCCTATGTCGTGGACAGTTGCTACCATCCCGTTATTATATTCGTCAACTGTATCGCAAGAATAAAAACACGGAAACGATGATGCAACTCTAACAGAAAGCCCTCGGAACTTTGGTTTGAGCAGATGTTGGGCGAAGTATAGACTTAATCAAGAGTGGATCGTTCAATCTTTATCGTTGATATTTAACGTGCTTCTTAAGATTCGGTGATCGCTTTCCGTTGTAACCCTGCTAATCACCGAGACAATATGCCCAGTTTGTTCGTCATAAGTTTATCTCATTTCTTGTCCACTTGCACTGAGGTTTCTTCTTGAAGAAGGAGATTTTCATAAAGAGAGTAGTGGAATATATGAATGGTAGCCGGATTTATAATTGAAATAAGTGAATAATTTCAAAAATTTTAGATTATTACATTATTCAATTGTTACTACTTTTTAATACTTTACAGGTTCAATACCTGGATGTTATTCGCCAATAAAAAATAACGTATAAAATTTTACATTTGGATTCGAGCGAGATTTTTTCGTTCCACTTTGTGTCATTTTTTATATATGTATGTTTATGATATTAATATTTGTTTTTGTATATTTATTTGAATGACTATTATAAAGTACTTATTTCTCTTTTCCCCAACTTGCCCTATTGCATAAATTCAAGAAAACCTATGTTGCAAACTAATTACGTTCTCCGAGTAATTTAATTAAGTATACATAGTTATATTTTTAATTATTTTAAATATAATCAAGTATACGTAATTATATTTTTAATTATTATAAATTACCTGTTTGGATAGACTTTAAGAACTTAACAAAATTATTATGGTTACGTTTGGAAGAAACCACCAAATAACGAAAATGAATTTATAGTTATTTTTATTAAATGACGCTCACCACTAGAATTATTATATTACAATAACAATGTAGATATCACTACTAAGTCATAAAATACACGCACGGTTTTCATACAGGAAAGATCCGTGCAACCACTCTGGCGAGGTCGAGAGCGTGAGGATGATAGGGTTAATTAGAATTTCATTGATGCAGAATGCAATAATTATAAGCATTATAATGAGATTATTATTTGTACACGTATATAGGTGGTTTAGCCGCGAAAATGTCTGACCGTGATCCCAGCAATGCCGTCCATTAGAGTAAATGAGATAAAATCAATTTGATTTAACTATAAAATGTTGCAAAAATATATAATTGGAGCTAGATCTTGTTTTATTTCTAATATCTGAAACATGTCCGACTTGCTTATATATAAAAGAGAACTTAATTACTAGAACATCAGATCTATTGTTCTAGTAGACATGATTGCAATGAGTGCAAAATGTTACACAGTTTTAGAATTCTGAAAAGTATTTAAACATAATTTCAATGAATGTATTATAAATCATATAAAAGTAGTCTTAACACTGTATAGAAATGCATAATTATATTTCCCCAAATTCATATGGCAACCCTGGCCAGTAAGTGTATAATTTAGGTAATATTTTTATAGCCGAGTACGAGTATTTCAAAGTATAAGTCCTCTTTATCAATAGGTCATAATAATATAGTCATAAGACCAACCAACACCACGAGACTCGTGAAAAAATTATTTTTTCAAATCAATCGCTGGAATCTTCATCCGGTTGGCACGGTTACAACCATGGAAGGATTTGAATGTGGATGTGAATTGTGTTATTGGCATCAAAACAACGTTCAACGAATCTTGTTGTTTTCTAAGTATTCTACCGTTCGTCGTTTCATTTTGCTACGGTCCGCTTTCACTTGTAAACTCCCCTTGTAAGAAGAAGCTTTACAAAGTTCATCATAATTAGATGATTGTACTTGATCCAGTGTAAATTGAACATAAATAACATGTAGTTGTTATATGGAAAAGAGCCAAAAGAAAAAAATATATAATTATTAAAATTATTTCATCAGTTTTATATTTTCTTTATTGTATAGTATATTGTATATTTACTCAAAAAGCTGTAAGTTTGCATACATGTTCAGTATAATATTCGAAATATATAAAATATTAAAATCGAAGGGTATTGATGAAACTATTACTTCTAGTGCTACCAAACGGCATCTATTCCTAAAATTATAAACTCGAATTGAATGACTGTTAAATAGTAAAGGGATTGACATAAATAAGTATTAAAACGTAGAGAGACCACAGTGTAGTATTATGAACACAATACAAGATTGGTATGTCCAGAAACAAACGATTTACCACGACTAATACAAACGCTTATTCAAATATTTAGGATCCGAGTTCATTTCATTTGTTATTTTCTTGACTTAGTTATACCTGTGTCATTTATTGTTATGTGTTTGGGCACATGGTGCATACGCTACGCTTTAAAAATGAAATGAAATAAATATAAAATATAAATATAGAAAACAAAAGAATAAATTTTTAAAGAAATCTTAGGCCACTCGAGCATAGATTTAAAAAATACACCTAGATTCTCTATTTGAGATTTGATAAATATTATTTACTATTTAACTAATAAGTTCTTGTGGTACCCCCCCCCCCTATACAGTAAGTACATATATAAATTCTTCGTCTAGTACTTACTGAATGTCATTTTCCAGGTTACTTTGGGAGACATTGTAAATAACGTTACAAGATTTTCAGAATGACTAAAGGAATTAATTAGTTAACCAAATTTATCCGAAGCTCGTGTTTACTAACTTTCCCAATATAGATACTGAATATAACTATAGAGCCTTTGAAATTAGAATACTTCGGTCACTTGAACAAGTTTGAACTTTCGTCCCCGCCACTATGTATGATATGTCTTCTTTCGGAATATACGACGATATTTATGTTACATATTAACAAATATTTTAAAGATTAATCCAAGACCATAGCATTGAGGTTACAGGTGTTACAATACAAGCAGTAATAAATTAACAGAAGTGTTGGCTGCGACTAGCGGCTGCACGTCGATCAGTAAGCCTACGTAATGTATCTAAGATATCACTGTAACTAGATGTTCATAAATAATCCTGACAATTTAAATCAATTTATTTATGGTAATATTTTCCAAACTTCTTTGGTTTAAATCCCATAAAAAAATCCCTTTTGTGACAGATAGGTATATGAAACTTTACAAGGATCGAATATTTACTAAAACAATCTCTTAGATCGAAATATAACGATCGCGTCAAGTATATCGTAGATCTAAACGTGCGAAGGCAGGAACCACCCGTGCAAGCACTTGGGCGCGGGCGAGGGCGTGCGGAACCGTGCGCGCGCCGTCTCTTGTAGCGTGCACGCGTCCAGCACGACCAGCGCGAGGGTGCGGGCACTGTCGCTGTCCGGCCCACCGCCGCGCACCAGCGCGCTCAATAACACGCCGTCGTCTTCCGCCTGGAATCATTTTACATGTGAAAATTAAGTTTTTGCTGCAAAACCAATATGCACCTGATTATTTTGATTGAATATTCATAAACTTCTTTGACTTAGAAGTCCACCTGGTAATGTTTCCGACACTTGCATTTGCCACTAAATCCATCAAATCGCACTGGAGCAGCTTGCTCAAGTACGCTCTGGACCTTCTCAATTATGAGTAGAAATAAATCCCATGCTGAAGGCCGCTATTGGATAACAATCTTACCTTAGGTTCTGGTCGAGGCAAGAACACAGGCTCGCTGGGATACCAGTCGGTGTCGTGCCACGTCTTGATATCACCGGTCACAGTATCGACTTTGATTATCTAGCAATAGTTTCAATTCGTATCATTACAATCCATAATGCTGAAGTCCTCTCAAATATCAGAATAAAGAATAGAGAGAAAAAAAGATATACAGCCTTGGCCAAAAGTATTAGGCACCCCCAATAAAGTTACTGCACATCTGTGATAGGTGAACAACGAGTA
>DWPT01006072.1:0-11724 GCA_018251895.1 Agathymus mariae mariae
CATAACCAGCGCTCCCGGTGCGCTGGTATGCATGAGCATTCACCATCCTCCTCCCGTAAGAGGGAAAAAAAAAAAAATCACAGCCAAAGCGATTGATGTACGATATTATTAGTATTGTTATTTTATATGGATATATATATATATATATATTGGTAACAGGCAGGTTAAAATCCGTGTAGAAGATTTCATTTTTCAGACTAACAGACAAACTTCATAAGATAAAGATTATTGTTATCATCTTTATAAATATATCCAACATTTATTGATGCTTGTATTACGTTTACACGCGTTAAAACAAACTACATTAATTACTAGCGGCCAGTCCGACATTATTTGAGTTGGACTATGAATTATATATACATGATTATTAAAAAATATATATATTTTGCCTTCATTAGGTTAACTGATATTTTATCATCTATCAGCCTATCATCTGCTCAATCACGTATCCTCACTAAATATCAACTTTCACGAAGATCGGTCAAGTCGTTTTTGAGTTATAACGGGACATACACGGAAATTTTAAATAGATTCATATGGTAGTATAGATTACGATATGTCAATATTAAATATGTGATGTTGATGGATGGAAAGAAATGACTCAAAGTGGACATTTTTACATAAAAAATAATTTTGTGTGAATGAGATAAACACATTTAGATCTCGATGGATATGTGAACTTTCTTTAATCATAAAAACGACAACAATAAGAAATTTATTGCTGTTGATTTTAACGTGTTTTTAATCCAACATCAAATTGAATATTAGTGAAATAAAACAACACGATCTATAAACAAGCTAACTCTGTAGAAAACCGAGCCATTAAATAAAATTCATTGTTATGGAGTATTCAAAACCCTGCAAATTTTCTTTTTTCTTTACTCATTCAAAAATATTAATAGGAGTTCATTGTTTTCCGCGTGGAAGTGACTGCAATAGGGAAAAAGAAACTGGGTGAACAAAACCCTCTACGTACTTGCTACGAAGTTACGTAGACCTTTGTGCTACGAGGCGGTGTCCTCGTTAGGGTATATCTTTAGGGTTGGTCTCAACGTCTCCGAATTATCGCTTTTTTTCCTGAAGTTATTTGGATTTTCCATTGACACAGAAAATTTTAAATTAAAAAATGTAAATAGAAAAAAAAATGTTGAACTATAACTAAAATTATAACTGATTATTTAGTTTCATCGTTCTTAGAATTCCGAGAATCTATCTCATTTTAAAATTATCACGTTTTATTTAAAATATAATATTCATTTTTTTCAAATTTTCAAATGGTGACCCTATCTATAGTTTATCTCATTTCTTTTCCTCGGAACAAGCATTCTTCTATGACAAATATGCATTTTATTATACAATGTACTGCAGAACGAGAATGCATTGTACGAATATGGCTTTGAGAGACAAGTGTCGAGTTTGTTCCATTGTTAACGTCATATGTACTGCGTTCCATAATGATTTATTTATATTTTTGTGTTAGGGCAATTTGCGACATTCAGGCATAGCACAGTAATTCATTCAAAAAGTACGGTAATATATGACTTAAGTTATTTCTCGGTCTAATGTCCCGGGTTTGATTCCCGGCCAGTGTAGACGTAAATGTGACTGATAATTGTTTGTTGTGTCATGGGTGTTTGTGATGTCTTACTTGTATGGCCGTGTCACCCGTATATAATGAATCCAAATGCAGGAGCGTGTGTGATCGCTTATACAATAATTAATTATTATACACATACAATTGAAATTATAGCTTATGTCCATTCGGAATAATGTACCTTCCAAATGGTAAAATATTTTTTTTAATAGGTGCCGTGGTTCCCGATATTACTTTCCGCATATACACAAATTCACAGATATAGATTAATATAGACGTTACATTTTATTTGAAACATTCTCAATCTACCCTAATATAAGCTTATACGACATCTCAGTATCAATAGGTGATTCCTGCCTTGTAATATGTAATATTTCAATGACTATATTAGACACAAAGTATGACAAGAAACGGCCGTAATCTTGAGTAATATAATATAGTAATCATAATCGTAATATCGTAATCGTAATATAGTTTGTACCGATTCCCGGTAACATTTATTTCCTTGTCGACGCTATCAGTCGTTTGTTCGATGTTTCAACGTACATCAATGTACAGCTACAGCGCACGAACTTACAGTAGTACAGCGGTTTTTATATCGCAACAAAGCCGACATCATATATGTATTGGGTCAGTTCGGCAGGGTTGCCAAAAGTAACTACGGTGAAGGAGAAATTTATTTTAAATTTATTTTACATTATGCTTTCTGTCACCGTTTCACCATATGGAGCATTGTTGGAATACCCTGCTACCCATCGAATGTATATATATTAGCACCCTGGCTGACTACTATGCTGCTTCTGTAATAAACCATAAAGTGGTTTTGCAGTTTATTCCGTTCTGGTGACGTGTCGGTGATGCCTGTGGTGTTAAGGGACGTCCGCGGACGACGGTGACTACCTAGCTAGTCTGCTCATTTATTGAACATAAAAATTACCTATATGAAATTACCTATTGTAGTTTATATTTTTCTTTAATTTAGTATATTGTATATTGTTTTTTGACAATTTAAGTTAACACCACCTCATCTAATATATATCTAATCATATAGTAATAATTTTTCTCGAAATCTAAAATGTGAATTGAAGTTACAGTGAAGTTTTAGAACAAATTTCATATACGTTACATACTTTTTTTCCCCACTTTAACAAGTAACTAGGCGAGGTGGTAATTTAAAATTCAACCACATTTTTAACAGGTAAAATTGAACTCCAAACCACAATAGCTCAAGTGGTCAGAAAATGGTGGGCGTTTCGAGTAAAATCGAATGCTTGATTATAGTGAACTGACTCGAAGTGCCTTCTGATTCATCGAATTGATTTAGCCCATTACCCAAACAAATTGCTTTTATACTGCTTTCGAACTAAAGAAGAATATGAAAAGGGGAGGATATCTTAGGTAATTATTTCACAGGGAACTATTAACGATATGTAACCGTTTATTTATTTATTGTGTATATATAATAAATAAATAAACACTATTATACAAACTACATATAAACATTTACACACTCACACCCCCGCACTAGGATACCCTGTGTTGGGGGTGGCATGGACATACACAAATATGACATCACAAACACCCATGACCCGAGAAGAAAAATTTATCTGTCACATAAATGTTTGCCCCGGCCGAGAATCGAACCCGGGACCCCCTCGCTCTGCAGACAGGGTCACTACCAACTAGTATACGGGGTCGTCATATAACATAATTTTATATAATAATTAATAAATTAATATTTTAATAATAAATTAATATATAAAATATAAAGTACATACCATAAAACTCCGTTACATTGACTTTAAGAGTAACTTTGCCTCTCCTTAAAGCTACTTAATAGAACGCCAAAATACCGGTCGACAATGGCCAATCCCCTCAATTTCTGCTGCACCGCCTGCGAATGGCCAAGCTTCTTCCGATGAAGATGTTCCTCCAAGTAAATAGGCCCACAATAACCGAAGAAAAAGGTCAAGAAGAAGGACAACAACCTATGTTACAGCTGTAGGTGTGACTTCCGGTTTGACCGTCATGCTACAGATTGGATATACTGCATAACATGCAAAATCTGGGTCTGTGGCATCTGTAACAAAGGCTCGACCAATCCTGCCTCCAATAGAAGCTATAAATGACGTGCATGAGTGTATTTACAGAATAGACACAATACCTATAAGGTTAAAGATTTTTAATTTCAATATATGAATTGGTTGTATGCGAGGTTACAGGCTAATAATTCCTTGTACGCATTTTCTTTTGTTACTATAATTTATTGTTAAAATTTTAATCTAATTTTATTAAAATTGATTGTAACTTAAAGTTGGTTGTAAAATTGCTCAAGTTGATTTTGATTAAAAAGATTATTTAATAATTATAAGAGTGATAACGTGCCCAAGGTATCTAATGTTTGAAAAATTTATTTTTTTTATTTAATTCCATGTATAATTTATGTTTTATTTTTATCAAATTGATGTCAAAGTACCCTTTACGCCTGGCATCTTTGGCATAGTTGGATTTCAATTCCTTATCAAAGAACACAGGTTACATTTAATTAATAAAATGTATATAAAATTGTAGGCACGTGGTGGAGCTTGATTTTGTAATGCATTTCATAGCTATAAGACACACTGTACTACTGAAACAAAAAAAAATTGAAATTTTGCTTTAAAAAAATGACCAACAAAAACTTCCGAAACCCCGTTTTTAAATATTGAGAATGAGAGACTTAAGGAGACTTCTCAGGTGTAACCTGCCTGCTCCACCTGGAGGATGAGCGAAGATAAATCAATTGCGAAAGTAAATTTAAGAAGAAGAGTTATACAGAATCCTGAAGATTAGACACAAGAGTTCAGTATTATTTTTAACGATATGATACAGCACACAACTCCAAACAAGACTCTTATGTCACAAGACAGAATAGGTCATTGGGCTTAAGTGGCTTTAACAAAATATACGGGTGTTGAAAACAAACTTTTTCCGCCTTTAAATTAAAATATTTTTGTATCTAAACAATGTATAAAATGTCAAAAAAAAGCTTGTATTTCACAATATTTATCCTAAAAAACGATTTTGGATGTAATCCTGATACATGAAATAAACAAAACATTCCCAACAACAAAAAAAATGTTGATTTGACCATTGACCGTGAAGCAAACTTATTAAGTCTGACCGTTCTATGATAGCCTAGTGTATGGCCTTAGACAGTCCCTAACTTATTCATACGAGAAATCTTATCGCAAATATAGGTTACTCTTCAATTGGGTCAACTCCTCTAAAATCCAGCTATAACTCTATTAAAATTTCGTCATCATGTGCTGTTGTTGCACCAAAGAACACCATTATATTTTTTTCATAAAATGCCATAAAGATATAAGTTAAATAAAACAAAAAAAAAAACATTCCGAATTTATCAAGCAATTCATCTAATATTTTGTTCCACGTACATGTTTAAAATGACAATATGTAAGCTTCTTGCTGACGGTCTTTTTGTATATAAGCTAATCAACATGAAATGGTCACTCGTTTGTGGTGAAACAAAGCTAAATTGTATCTGTTTCATTGCAGCAAGTATTCGATTACCATGCTCAGGATCCATCGACAAAACGTTTCAGTCAGCAGTAAAATCAGAATCGTTAGGTAAGTTAAACTACTTAAGAAAGTATTATCTCAATTTTTTATTTCTCAATTTCTTACATGCTTCGCTAAGAGCCTGTACAGTTATTAATATATTATGAAAGTTTTGAAATAAGTATTGTCTGTTTGTCTCTGTCTGTGTAACAATATCATACGATCCACATACTGCCTTTATGTTTAGATGTCCCAGCTGTTCACACATGAAGTGGGTGCTTGGCATAACTGATATAATGGGACAATATCTAAGACGCTTCGTATTAACGGAAATGAATCCCTTACGGAAGGAAAAGAGGAAAAATTGCTATAAAATTGGTTTCTACAGTTATAACAATAATATGTTTCTAATATAATATAATGACTGTAAAAACCAACATCTTAAAATGCGGTAAACATGAAGTGCCTGACAAAAATATGAATTGCAATGTCTTGGTGCGCGTACAATTTGTAAACGTAACGATTATGTTTCTCGAAAGGAAGCGAGGGCGGTTACTGTACTCAGGGAGAAAGATGTAGGCAATAATTGAATTTTTTTGTTGTTATTGTACAACACCAGATCGAAATATTTAAGAATTAATATATATATATATTATATAGAATACATTATATAGAATATAGAATGTCTCAATATTGAAGCATCTTTTTGAAAAGGTAGTAGAAGAAAAGTACGTAAGAGTATTTGCAAAACACCACAATGATTAAAAGGTTTTTTAAATTAAAAGAGAATAAAATTATGTAAGGCTTGTCCTTATTTATGATAAAAATTTAGAAAATTCACCATAGCTTTTTTTTATACATCTCGTAAACGACTGAGAACATTTCATATAAAAACATAAATATATCAAAATAAATTATTTTCCAAAATAATTTAGATTCTGTTTGAATAACCTCCGTAACACAGAAAAACGATAAAAAACAACACAATGCTTTTCTAAATTAAAACTAAACAGTTGTTAACATTTTCAGTGTTTGTTTTTCATAAGCTCGGCCCGGTTCGTACAGCAATCATGAAACTCCGGCATTAACAACCTACGGACGCTTAATGAGTCATTTATGACGTGTAGCGTCTTAAACTTTGGAGCGCCGTTAATAATCTAATTTCTAATTTACTGCGAAGATGAACGAGAGATTTAAAGAGATAAGTAGACACAGCTTAACTGGCTCAATGTACCTGTTAGAATGTCTTGCATATAAAATGTATAATGCACTAATGCACTAAGAACATTTGCGCCAATTAAACGAATTATAATTCGAAAAGTTTTACAGATTGAATTAAATAACAGGTCTGTCTCTATAAATCAATTTGAATATATTGTTTATAAGATCTTTAACGAATACAACAAGGACTGGATATATTGAAACTATATTGTATGTATCTATTAATCAGTTCCAATATGTTGTATCTTTAGATAATTACACAGGAACGCATTCAGGTTTAACATGTATGAATAGATCAGTGCTTCGATAAATATCTAAATGGACCAGTATGAAATATTTCATATAATTACAAGTTAAATATCATAAGTAATAAGAATAAATAAATAATCAAATATTTACATCCCCGCACTACGATTTTCTGTTGCGGATGGCATGAACGTACATAAATATGTCATAACAAACACCCATGACACAAGGACACACAAATGTCATATCTGTCACATAAATGACAAACCCGGGACCCCTCGGTGGGTTGGCAAAACCAACGGGACTGTGAGGTTGTCAAAAATTATACTTATACACTGTTCTAAGTGTATTTACTATGTTCTATGTGTATTTACATTATTTTACTAAATAAGGTACAGTACTCGTAAAATATGTTTCAACTTCATAGTTTTAATAGACAGTCAATTAATAATCAGTTAACTACTGATTATCAAAGTCGAATTAACAGTCGGAGAATCTGATGCACAATAATTTATAAAAATAAGAAATAAATAAACATCACTACAACCCACTGCTGGACTCGCGTCACGTATCACAGTGAAACGGGTGTAGACCGTAGTCTGCAACTAGTTACGTGCGGATGGGTAGATGTCTCACACCTTAGAGAAATTATATCGATGTTTACCTTTACCGAAGCGAGTGACAATTCATTTGTAATACACACTGAATTTGAAAAGTTATTGGTGCGTGCAGGATTTAAGGATTTTTAGTCTTCCGTTGGAGACCGACGTTGAGGCAACCAGGCTACAACTTCTATTTCAAATGATGCTTGCACCGATTGCCTTTAAAATTAACACTTCTGTAAAACCGCCTTCTGCATTTTGAATTTTCTCGTTTTTTAATTTGGTGTATACAAAGAGTTTTTCTGCTTTTTTATTGTTAAAGAGTTTTCCGTTTGAATGGGAAATTTCGAGTGTACTTCATCATGTAAGTCCAGTCCACATAGATTGAAGTCCGGAATAACAAGCTTCAGAGCCTTATTCGAGTTCCCGGCTACTACTATTACTGGAAGTTATAATGACGGTAGTATTTGACCTTAACTGCAGCTCAACGGTTTTTCTATGCATTGTTTCACTAGCTCAGATATCAAATTACTGGCGAATAAGTTGACAGACGGGTGAGGGTTGAGTGGGGCCGCTGTATTATCATATAAGACCGAGATCTCCTTGTCTCTACATTATTGCTAATTCACTCGCGCTTGCAAGTTTTCACCTTACAGGTTTAAGATTTGTCACTATAAATGTTGCCAGTATGTAAGGCACATTAAAAAACTCTTTTTGTAATACAAAATTTTTTAGGTCAGTAATACCTGCTAAAGGAGTCACGACTCAAGTTACGTAATAATCATTCATTTTAAACTACTGTAGTTCACAACAAAAAATCTAAAGAATGGAACTATGACGTAGTTTTGATGTCAGTAGAATCTTGGTCTGGCCACATGTGCAGTGTCTTACATTGATAAAATTAATGTTAAAAACTCTTATGTCGTTCTTGCCTTACTATTAGGTTTGAATAATGTCCTCAAATAAAACAAGTGGGAAGTAATATATTTTACAAACTTTGGAGAACATTAATGAAAGTTTCCAGTTTTCCAAAATGTTACGGTGAGCACAGGATTGGACTAGCGTACTGTGCAGAAAGAAAGCGATAGATTATATTAAAATTAATACTAAAATACTATTGATATTAAAATTGGATACTTACATTATTTTAAAAAATCCGAGACATTTGCAAGGAATCGATAATTGATCGCAAAAAAAGATTCTGAATGTGAAACTTAAAAATCGATTTCTGTAGCGCTTGCAGGTACTTAAAATAAATAAACTTAGAACCGCTCTTATATAGTGTACTTAAGTATTAGAGCAATGTCATATTTGACTTTTTTTACTTTACTGGCTTCTTTAAGAGACAATCATGATATTGTAATTAATATTTATCAAATAGAATTGTGTACATTGCTTAGTTTCTCATGAAAAAAAGAGTTTTCATTAAGAAAATATGTCAGTGTATCGCCTAGAAGAACGAGAGATTGTTTTAGTGTTATACAACTGTGCGTTGAAATTTTAATAGGCAATGATACAAGTACATACGTTTCCCGCCATTTAGATGCGGAGTGTGTGACTTCCCGCGCTTTTGAGCTAGACAGTTCTATTTTTAAATTCAAGTGTTCTTAACCCGCTCCCATTCAACCTTAATTGTGTCTTTTCATCTGGGATAAAAGACCAAGTGGAGTTTAAATTTTAATCTATTCATTGACTTTATGATAACGTACAAAACATAATTTTTTTGAACTTAACAAATAGTAATTTAGGCTCGCCATTACAGAACAGCTATTATGTGTTTAAAAATGGAAAGTTATAATTAAAACATATATACATAGTTGTTTTATTACTTAGTTACATAAGATGTTTTTTAATCAAAATCATGAATAGTTTTTCTGTAGAAGAACTTGAAAATAAGATGTTATCTTAATGAGTTATTGAAACGTTTTGGAAGTTATAATGTTGTACGTAATCTTTACAAGTAGGTCATATATTCACCCGGTACGAAGCATCGTACTACGGCCACAAACTCCGTTGTCCAAGTCACAAACACCATAAAACTGTAACTACACTAAAACAAAATCAAGAAACAACAAAAAACCAAATATTTAATTAATCTAATGGATGTAAAGGGAAGACTACGTTTTAAAAAAATCGAAAAGAATCCGCTCGGTACCACGCGCCATTCGTGCGCGGTCTACAATAGACGCGGTACTACTAACGTTGTAGACCTGGAAAGGCTTTAGCTGGCCCAACACCTCCCCCCATCCTCATACACCCCTTTAAGCCCTCGGCCATAGATATCGGGAGACCTCCAAAACGTCATACACCCGCAAATGCCCTCAAGTTATTTTGAACCTTAACACAGCCTTATATAAGTTAAAGTAGTATGAAATAATATCTGATTTTCTAACGGCAGGTTTGTGTGCCGGAAAAGCGAATGCACACCAACATTCACACAAGTCAATAGGTGTTATACTGTATCATGAAGTTATTGTATAATCAACTTCATTGCATCGGTACAAGATTGGTTTTTATTTGCGCTGCGTAGAATAGGTGAGTAAAATTAGTACAAATGTGTGCAACGAACACAAATGTCCGAATTTGATTACGTTATAATTGTTATGTCGCTAAGCATAATAATGATCCTTATCTACTTAAACGTAAGGGACATATTCGTGCTTTTATACCGATTTTATGAGTACAGTGTTTGCTTTCCACGGTTCATATTAGCTGGTACAAAGCAGAGAGCTGATGGCGATTGAAAATGTCATTTATTGTGTAGCGGTTAAAGTGTGTTTTGTTTTGACGCGTTGTAATAAGAAAAATCGAAATTTAACACCAAGAGACTGATATTAATGTCTCCGTAGATTTTGTCAAATGAGTATCATAAGAAGTGCATTTCGTTTGATAAAAAGCGCGCGCTTTCTCACTTGACACCGACAGGATATTACCACAGACGTTACATAATTTTCTCGACTTAAACGTTTAGTTTGACACAATTTAGTTTTTTCTCATAAGCTTGCTACAAGTTTACAAGGCCTGGGACTCTCGGTATAAATTGGTGGAGATTTTGAGTTTTTCTAACTTGAGACCGTTAAAAACAATATTTAACAGTGTACCAACTCAACCAACCCAAAACAATAATTATTAGAATGTTTGTCTGTTTTCCTGTGCGTTCCTGAGCGCTGATCTTAAAAATGGCTTAATCGATTTCCTTATGGTTTTCAGTTATGTACTGCAGTAAACATAATTTAATATTTAAAGCATCCATCCATAGATAAAAATTATTTCTAAGTTTAAGGCGCAGTTTTTCTGAAGCAAAGCAAACACCGTTTTGTTTTTATATATAAAAGTACATTTGAAAGGCTGTCATTGTTACATTTTCGCGCATACATCGCATTTTATCGCTAAATTCAGTACTTCACTAAGAAGTGACTAAGAACGAACAGTGGAGTTTGGACGAAGTACAATGCATAATAAGTCATCAAACACCTCTTTTTAAACCTGCTATACCTAATAATACTGATAATATGATCCTTACGCGAAGCCCTACCATCAAGCAAGCTAGCGTCTGTCGCCTCTTACGACACCCTGTTCTGCCAGCGTGGGGTTGGGGGAAGTATTCTAGGCCGCCCCAATACATCATTCAAGTAAATTAAATTCTCCGCTCGTTTCTCTACTATACTGCCAAAAAATATACAAAATGTATCAATGGCATTATTGAAAATAGTCACATAACAGCACTTGAGGGTTAAATGAGCAACAGAGTTGAAACCGGCCAACATGTGTTTAGCCACTAGTGAATTCAAGAGAACAAGTGCACAGATCGTGTCAAGTTCTTCAGCTTCTCGAATACAACAGGCTTGTTGGCAGCATTCACAATATCGTGTCAGAGAATCATCCTGTTATCGCTACTACTAAGCCGTTCAACGTGAACCCACTATGTTCCAATTCGACAGTATTGAAAAAAACTCAATCTCTCCTTGAACACAGGCCAACATCCACTGCTTGGAGTACACACTGCTAGTCATCGAACCAATCATCGGTGCCAGACCACTTCTTTCTGAAGTCTACGGGGTCTATACTATTAACGCCTTTTAAAATCACTACAATATATCCAGGATTGTTAGAACAACTTATTACTACAGGATTCTATGGGTTAGGTGAGATAATTTGGGTCACGTTAGACGAAAGATTTGTCCAATAGAACGTGTAGTTACACCGTTTATGATAATGCTGAGGGCGTTATCTATTATATTATGAGGGCGTTATATTTTTTATGTATAGGAGTCTGTTTGCCGCTGCGTATGCCTCTGCATGTTTGTATGTTAGTGTATCACACTCTTTCGCTGCATGTATATGTCTTTGTAGGTTTCGGTGTATGTCTGTGTTTCTATGACTAACGGAAAATAAGTAGAAGGGAGTCATAGATTATTTACATTTGTACGAGGCAATTCGTACATCTTGCTTCGTTGACAATTTACATGAGCCGCGCGATCATTTAATAGCTTCAATGAA
>DWPT01006073.1:0-11723 GCA_018251895.1 Agathymus mariae mariae
AGTTTTACTATAAATAAAAAATGCGAAGCATAATGTTATTTGACATGTGGTATTAATAATGCAGTTGAATCTAAGTTTAATGTATTATTGTAAATTATAAATTATATTATTCATTTTATTTTAATGAATACATAGTTTAAATATAACTAAGCGTTAGATAAAAATAAGGCACTAGCAATCAATATATAGCAATCGATACATTTCATTACGTATGTAGGAAACCGCAGCGAGTTTATCTGATGATAATTATAAACAGTGTTATAAATTTATGGAAATTTATACGCAGATGTACGACTTGCATGTAAATGTGTTGAATTACCTTTTGTATGCTAGATGGAGTGGTCGAGGCTGGTGACGTGGCTGACGAGTTGGACATTGAAGAGTTGGAGTCGTTGCCGCTTCCGCTCTGAAACGATAAGGGAAATGAGTTTCGTGCGCCAGTGTTTACATTAGCAACTAGTGGTTTGATTTTATTTTCAATGACGTCAATCAGATTTGTTTTTTAAAACTTTTTTTTTATGCACCGATCTGACGACACCGTTATCTAGTTAGCAGTGGTCCTGTATACGGTACAAAGGTTTGATACATATGACGGATAAATATTTGGACTCTAGTCTTGTGGACGCTGTTCGTGGTGTGACTGTGTCCAAACTACCTGCGACTTCTAGTGCGAGGGTGTGTGTGTAAATGTTTTTTTTTACTTGAGTCGTAACGAATTTATAGATTAGTTTACCCAAGATATGAAAATTTATTTGACGGGATGTGTGTATGTATAGTTATAGTGATAATGTATAATAATGTATTTTTCTGTTTATATGTAAAGAATTATGATGTTATTTCAAGTTTGTTTAAAATCTTTGAACGACTACGACGATTAGAGTAGTCGCTAAACAATAAATTAATGCATACAACTATGTTTGTGGTAACGCTAACTATTTCATTTTCATTTTATTTTCTTGAGTTTATCCATGAAGACAAAAAAAAGGTGAAGATCTTTAGCGATTACAATTTGTTTTATAAATAACCAAAATGACGTTACCTAACCAGATTTAGTAAACTAATTACTTTTTAACGTCGGTCTCATTATTGCTAGCACCATTAAACTGTCACATTAGATAATTATTCCTTTGTCCAATTGTCATTTCACGCTCTAAATTCCCCAGAGCGGCATGAAGTACCCCAATGAACCTCATTCATTTGACGCGAGGGCGATACAAGATAATCTACAGTGCAAATATTGTCTACCTATATATACGATAAACATATACAGATTTGATAATGTGATAGAGAACCGTATGTAACTGGGCGCCGAGAAGTCTGCTTGCATTATGGAGTAAATAAATACTGAGATAGTCTGCTTAAGGTGCACGACCTCATATTGTATGGCGCCAAGCGTTGTCCAATGTTTATAAGGGGATTGATGGCTGTCCGCGTGAACATCTTACGTGGCACCTAAATGACTGTTGGCATCAAGTCAACTAAATACGCTTGTTTTGCATTCGAAAAAGCGCTTCGCATGCAATAGACTTACTTGCCTCGAGTACCCTTCTTGCATTTTGATCGTTTAGTAATCTGTGAAAGCCCAAGGCTAGAAAAGGAAGCTTCACTGCTCACGTAGGACGTCGTAAATTTGAATGAATGTTGGCACTCTGGTCGTAGAAGTAGTTTCTGAATGTCTAAAATGACTCGACTGGTTATATCTTTTGTTGATGCTATAAAATGATAAACGCTAATAACAAAACGAACCAAACCAAATGGTTTTTTTTTGTTAATATAGGAATATGCAAATATTTTATGTATATTCAAAAATTGTCGCTAATTTAGAACTTAAAATATGTTTATACGACTATTGTCTATCTGCTTGTTATGGTATCACCCAAAAACCATAGAACTAAATTAACATTAAAACTCAGTGTATTAGGATTACAGGAAGGATAGATTTATTTCGTAAATGAAAATAAATGTCTTGTTGAGAAGGGCGTTGCAACTAAACCGAAAAATTGAATTAAATAATCCGTTCGTACAAATCGCAATAAGTAAGAAATTACATTTTGTAATGAATCAAAAATGGTTGCAAAAAATTGTTTTACAGAAAAATATCGAGTACTATGTATGTAATTGTGTATGTATTGTAATTGTATGTAAACTAGATGTCATACAAAAGGTAACTGAAAGTTAATTATACATATTATTTTGTACATACATAATTATTACTGGTTTATAAATCAATTCAATAACATTTTTTTTAATCTAAGTGTATTTCATGAACATGGTATTCCCGTTAAAACATTGTCACGATACAAGAAATACGTATCAAAATTATTACCTAATCTACTGCGTATGCGTAATGGGTATGCTACCAAAGTCGACTGAAATATTCTGTTGTGTTCAAGGTTCTTATTTGCATTATCGTTTACTTGAAAGATGAACTTGGCGTACATTCTACACATGCTTAGTTATTTGTTAATTCGGAACAGTAGATAAGTAAGTTATGGTATTTATAATTTCCAACATATGACGATATTTATATTTTCCAATTTCAAAAAAATACTTGATCGGTATCAATAGTCAGGTCTACTCTTGTAACAAGGATTAAGGATAATATAGTGTACCACGCTTGTCAAGTACGGATTGATAATCTTAAAGACCTTTGTGTACATCACGAAAAACTCTTAAATAAGCATGTTTCTTCCGGAAATTTTCCTTTACCGAAAAAGTAATTAATTTCAAAGAACTTAACTTTCCCCAACGGATGATCAATTTTAAAACTTCTAGGCAGTTCATTTTAGTATTTATATTAGTCAGACTTACAATGAGTAAAACTTAATAAGTAACTTTGTAACATCTTTTGACATTTAAGGTGTAAGAAACTCCATCCATCCACAATTCCAAACACTCCGCATCTGCTCGTATTGAATTCTGTTAAACAACGGACGAGGCGATCGCACAAGGTAAATGTATTTTCCTCATGTATTAGTTCACTGTACAGTATATACAGTTTAGACTCCACGGTCCTTGTGTCAGGTGGTTGAGATTTTTACCTGCTGGAATAACAACTCAATTTCTAGAATCAACCGAGTTTTTTTTTTTGAAGTAGATACCCTGATTACTTTTTGGCTATTGCTTATCGCTGTCTGTGTTGCTATGGACATTCACGGGCGAGGGTGTCCACTTAACGCTAGATGACACTGATGGCACGTCCACACATCTGTCGGTTATTGACATACAAAAAATTTACCCACCTTGAAACTGGAAGTTTTTTCATTGTAACTGTATTGATCCAGGGGATTGGTCATGGTAATAAGATCGTTGACGATTTCAGGGGTGTGAAGAGTAGCGGAATCACCACCTTCCACTGCCAGGAAATTCATCATGGCGGAGCTGAGATTGACGTTTACACTCAAATTGTAGGCACCGTCTCCGTCAGTCCCCAGCGCCGCAGTCGGCGACGGAGAAGTATCCTCGCACTTAATTGTCGGCACAGCCGAGCTCATGCTCGACGAGTTCATAATATCCTTGTACGGAGCCAGTTTCGCTTCTTTTTGGTTACTGTTTACACTAAAAACTACATGTATCACGATAACACTATCGCTACGTAAGCTAAGGCTAAATATCACTGCTTGTGGTAAACTGGTTCTGAATGGCACTTAAGTCTTCGACGGAGAAGTCTTCACGGGTAAGTAACGTTGGTAACGGTTTTGAGATCTGTAAAGATAGAAACGATCAATAAATAAGCAGAATGGAATCGATATGAAGTTGAAAGCTTAATCTGTATGTACTAATAATAAAATTTAAAAGCCGAATCTGTGCGTCAGTATATTTTGAAAATTGTTATGTAAGTTTATTATCGACTTACACTCTAAACATATTATTTGGAACTCGTGTTTGTTATGGGCGATCACCTCGCGAAAACCGCTGGACAGATTAAAACATTTGGTCAGTTCAGCGATTTATGAAGGTAATATAATTATATAATTAATATATTTAAATTCACACAAAATTATCTGTATTCGCGGAACAGGAGAAACGATAAAGATGAAAGTGAAAGTTCTATTGAAAGCTTAATAAAAAATGTTTGAAGTGGTCTCTTTCTGATAAAATGGACAAATATGAAATAAAACGCTTGTCAGAATAAATAACATTTATGATCTCCGAATTCCGATGGTATGTTTCGCATACTAACAGTCGTGTAAGGGGCGACGGATTTCGCAATGTGACAATTCGGACGTATCCGCTTTCGCAAGTGTACGGCTTGTTTTTAATTAGAGCTATCAGAGCGGCCTCGCGGCCAGGATGTGACTCCAATAAAACGCTTTTTACCAATTGAATGTACGCCATAAAATTAAAACTACGCGCTCAGTTTACGACGTATTTAACGTTCTTCCGTGTAACGTGTCTTCTTGGCCATTGTTCGCGCGTCGCCGCGGCATCGCTACTGCTCACCGCGACCGGACAAGGACGACTTTGATTTAGCAATCACAATGCGACACGATATCTATGTTATATGACAACATTATGCAAAAACTAGGGTGTATACCGCATAATTGGGACACGCCGTGACCAAAAACATGATTCGTAGTCGCATTGAAACGGGAGCGAAGTATTCACATTCCATATATAGCAGCTCGAAAGCTGCATTCCACCTTGACCCACCCTATATAACTTCACTATCTGTATATCTCATATCTGTTGCACGTAAACACAATAAAGCACGCAGTCAGAGTAACCTAGTTGTGGAGACGGTTTTGCTTATTCTGTTCGTGTGTGAGGAAAATGTGCGACGACAAAAATATGGCTGCTTGGTCCTTAATTGGTGAGTCAATTCAAGGGTAAAATTAAAGAAATATTAAAACATACATAATTCATCTTAATCAAGACGATAGCATAAAAGATAGATAGATCTCTATCGTTGGAAGTTTCCCTGGTAAAATACTATGTAGGTAAATTCATTTGACAATACTAGCTTGTAATGCACAGGGAACCTTGTGTTTCAGTTGGTAGAGACTGTCTGCCGAGCGAGGGAACTCGGGTTTGATCCCGGCCGGGGTTGATAAGACAATTGTTTATTTTCGAGTCACGGGTGTTTGTGACAATTTAATTTGCGTTTGCCTTTCGAACGACATTTAAACATCAAGAATTTCGGTTTATAATTGGGTGATCACACTTAAGTACATTGTCCATTATTACATCTTCACAGAGCTATGAACATTGACTACAGTATGAAACGCACAAATCCGTTCTATGCTACTATATAAATCTGTAGTGCCTCTTTGTCTGTGTATTCAATTTTTGTTGGAAAATTTCTTAATACATATTTTGACTCATAACATCATTTTGACTATTTTGAAAATTTTTGTCTGCCTGTCGGTCTGTGTGTTCCGTTATAACTCAAGAACAGATTGACCAATCATGATGTAAATTGGTATGTGGCGGGAACACATGATTACACAGATAATAGGCTATATAAAATCTATTTATATATACTACTATATAAATCTGTAGTGCCTCTCTTTCTGTATATTCAATTTTATTGGAAAATTTCATGATATATATTCATTTTATGTCTCATTGACCTCGATTTGACCAGTTTGACAATTTTTGTCTGTCTGTCTGTCTATTTATATGTAACCTTAAAAATCAAGAACGACTTGATAACACTTGGTTTGTACAGATATATAATATCAGTAAACGTATTAATCGAGGCAAAAGGAAGGTTTTGAATAATCATATATGTATAATTAATTGCTCAACTCGAACGAAGTCGGAGGGGGCCGCTAGTTTTATATATGAGTACCTAATTCTTATCTGTCCTCTACCGCAGTATTAAGGACACCGAGTATTCATTTAATGTCAAACACATATACATTTTCTGCAGTTACAGCAAAAACTTGTACAGACACATATGTAGTGAAGATGTTCTCAAACGTTTATGCAATAGTAATTCACTGATCCATCAGCAGCCGACTGAATCGCTGTTTGATGAGCAAATGGAACACATCTGTACAAACAAGTCCCACAGAAGTTGCCAAAGATTTAACGTTTCCACAACATTACATGTACATTTCACATTATTACCACGGCACGACCGCAAAAACTCGACTTAGCAATAGGTTCGACAGGCGCGAGCGAACTCGCATTTTCGTCCTTCAAAATATTCTCGCTCTGCGCTTCTTATACATTCGATTGCAAGACAGATAAGTAAAACGTTAAAATATGTTTCGTGATGAACACACAGGTTGCAGATTGCGACATATAACACATATAAACATGTGTTTAAAGCGTGGGTTGCAATAACGTAACTAACAGCGAATAAAATGCAAAATACTGGACAACGAGTAGGACGTCCATGTGTACCCCAAAAAGGGAAATGAAAAATAAATGTATCCGGTCGGTGCAGCGTGGGCTATAAATTAGTGCTTGGCAAAATATTTTGTGTTTTATACTATAGCTATATATAGCATGTATCCATGAGTGGCAACTTCTCGAAAGTCAATCAATTTTCCTTACTTACCAACAATGTATGGACTTAGGCCGTTTATGCACATGTAAAGAACGAAAAACAAAATACTAGTAGATGTATTTTAAAGAGATTTTAACAGATTTAACAACTTCAGAAACGTGAAATAATTGAATACTAACAATAAACGTAATTTGGAATTATGTTAGTAATCAAATTGCTGAGAATGGAAGTGGATGGATATAAGGGAAGGGGAAGACCGAAGAAGAGGTGGATGGACTGTGTGGAAGACGATATGAAGATTAAGGATGTGTGAATTGAGATGACGAAAAATAGAAATGTATGGAAGAAAAGGACACACTGTGCCGACCACAAGTAATTGGAATTAGGGCCGGGAAATGATGATGTTAGTAATCTAATTAGTATAGGATAAGGTTCTATACTGTAAATGAATCCACGGACATTTTCCGTTTTCTTAAAAAATTCTAGGTATTTTATATAGAATTTTAATTAGATTATATGTAAAGACATATATATTCAAATTTTTAGGTTTAGTTGTTTAAAAAATTGCTCCTTGGATTTGATAATTAAAAAGTTAAAGTTTTAGCTTGACTGTAAAGACCTGATCGTTAGAAAAGTTCTTTATATAATATACTGAGTAACTTCGTAATGGCTTTCTCGACCCATAACTATCTAAGTACTTATTCCCTTGTTCGTGCACTCCGATTTAATAGAGACGGGGGCGCTAAGGATGGCGCAGTCGTAATGGATATGCATATATAGGGTTGTCATCAGAGGGAAAACTCAAAATTCACTTAAAAAATCACCACCAAGCAAGCTGGCTTCAGTCGCCTCTTACGACACCCTGTTTTGCCAGCGTGGGATTGGGGGGAGTATTCTAGGCCGCCCCAATACGGCCAACATTTTTGAATCTATTTGTTTGCTACCTTCAAATCATTTATTCAGTGGTAGCCCTAACGACTGCTGTATTACGAAGGGTTCGTGAGGTACGGTTCGAAAACGACTTAACACGAAAAAGACATTGTGTTGTGTCATTGTTAATTTACAGAAATAGGTTACCCAGTTTCACTTGCAGTCTTGTGGTTTGAAATAAAATAAGCATAATTCAAATGCATTAAATTGTACTATTATTAACATTTACAGAAATACTGATTTAGTAGTAATTAGGGCAAAGAGCAACCTAAACTTAATTCAAGGTGTCACAAAACAAAACCACAGTTTTTGCAGATCTAGATAAAAGGGTAATGAATGACTCCGAACTATGGAGTAATGAGCAATAATTTAATACCACAGAATCATTTGAAAAATCAGTTGTTACATTACTAGTTTTAATGTTAAAACGTGAATATCTGAGTCATGTAGAAGTCTTACACTTAATTTAATATCTCTTTAGTGAATTTACTACAGAAAATCAGCTTTATTTACTACCATCCTATTAGAACTTCAATTATTTTTTATGCCGCACGAACAGAATTATTTCCCGGGATACTTTTAATCCTGGTACCTACACTTCTATCATTCCTTTCCTCCGCAGATGGTATATTTTCACGAACCTTATTACAAACGTTAATAGTCTTCGAATATACCGGAATTCAAGCAGAAATATGTATAAAATTATTGCTTACATTTTAGGTACAAAATTCAATTTAGTCCTACTTGTATACTTCATTAAATGTTATAAAAATACCAAGTTACTTTTCTATCCAACGGACAAAATATTTATCATTCTACTATATTGAAACGTTTTACGTACGCGGTACGTCGCGCTTGCTGGCAAGAAATGGGTTACCCAGTTTAGGCCGCACCCGACGAGCCATTGCGGTATATTGCGTCTGCTTAATTGCATTACTTTTATGACTGCCTTTGAATATGTTCTGCAGTTAATGTTGGAGGATATTTTTTATAGTAGATACATGCGGGTATTATGACGAGATAAACGTTAAAAGAACGGACGGGAAAGAACAAAGAAAAAGCCGGCTTGTTATCTTGTAATATCAGAGTGATAAATTGCTGTTATGGTTAATTATGTTTATAAGGTCACTATGTTTTTAAAGTAAACATTAACTATATGTTCTTACGACAGCTAAAGATAAACGGCTATACATAACACTTTCAAGATTTAACGTTTTGATTATCTCAAACGTTGTAATTTTGGAGTCAGTTATATTATATTATGTTGTTATATTATATTATGGATATGCATGAGCGACAATGACCATTTACCAAACAGCACGTGTCGTTTGTCGTCTATTCACATGAAAAACGGTGAGAATAAAAACATTTAGTTATTAATTTGAATGACTATCAATTGCTATTCGTTCAAAATCATAGTAGAGCATCAAATCTGTTTGTGATATCAATGATCTTAAATCCAATCAGCTTACGCGGTACTTGTTACGCAATAACAATCATTAATCAACAAGTCGATAAACAAAAGAGTTTACAAGATCATAAAGTTAATCGTTTCATTATTCAGAAACGTATCTCTAAGTAGATAAATCAACGCAAAGCTGCGATTAATTTAATATTTTCAAGATCAATTGAGTACTTCTAAAAACAATAACCTACAAGGAATGTAACTGATATAATTATGAAATACAATTTTATTATTATGCCAGCAACCCGATGACGCTTTGTTTTAGGAAACTTAAAATTGAACCTATTTAGCATCAGGACTGAGGATTTAGAAACTAGAAAAATGTAAGAACTATAGTTTTGTATCCACATAACAATAGTTCTTTCAGTTCTCTAGTAATAAGGATCTATCTTTAATGAGTCGTAAACGGCTTCGTAAGAAAAAGGAAGCAATGATTATTGTTCATTTTTTAAACGTTGAATCTTATTTCCATTTTAAATTTCTGGTTTATTAAGTTTTATAAATTAGTAGCGAACTAGTTTATCTCAATAACTACCAAAGGTTTTAGGGATATCCTCTTTTAGAAACTTGATGCTAATTTCTATATCGTATTTGGGGCCACTATGTAATGTTTATTTTAATAAATTATTTTATTATTCAAAACTATGTATCATATAATAATACCGTTTAAAAGTGTGTATTGGAAAAGTTTAATTATCCGTCACACATTTGAATGCAGATTGTATACAAGTTATTTTTAATTTATCCTTATACACGAAGAGTCTATCTTGAAACGTACCTAAAGTAGGTAAGGCCTCACTCTAACACAAGCGTATTATTGTAGCGTGGCGAGCGAAGGACATTTATTTTCTATCGCCTATTAGCATCGCGCTGACACAACAATACCGTGCTATTAGCCAACGGAAATAACATTATTTAGGCGGCCAAATTTATACAAGGAGTGACAGAACTTATAGTATTAATAGTATAGCTTAGTAAAAATCATGTAAATAATACGGATAACACAGAGTATGTATCACTAATTTAACTAACAGCTATCAGTGAAGAGTGGTGCTTATATATACGTCACCAGTATGGATGTCAGCGACACATTGCGAGCTAAGAAAAAAATCTAGCTAGCTTTTCAACACTGCAACTGAAATGCTTTATTATTTTAAGTTCGAAATATTTTTAATGAGATCTTGTATTTTTTATCGTACTGGCAATGTATTAACATAATTTTCATTTCAAATACTGAAATAAAACATACTAAAACTGTTGATTACATCGTTATAAAACCACTAATTTTATAGGTATCTAATCGAAGTTATACAAGACAGTAACTCTAAATCTCTGAGAACACTCAATTCAATAGTTATTTATTATATTACGTAGTAAATATGTAAACTAGAATATCCACTCGTAAATAGGTAATAGAACTAAATACAGACAATGTCAATTCCACACGCCGCGAATCATGCTCGATCATTAATAACACTGTCAGAGCGCGCACGACACCCTAAAGGCATGATCACATCTATCAGCATAAATTTACTATTAGTTGTATACTTCACAGTCATCAGTGTAAAGTTACATATATGGGTGGAAGTCAACCACTCTGCCGAACGACGGACGCAGCAATACCGCGATTTCACCAGTTAGCCGTCGCTGGACTCAATACCGCCATATTATTACGTTTACGATTACCGACGGTGGTTCTAGTATAAGTTGATAACTTTTTTACCCTGCCTCACTATGATTGTACTTTTAAAATCTACCATAAATTGTTTTGAATGTGTTTTGTTGCTTGGAAAGCCAGATGGATTTACCCCTTCATAACTTTCTTCTTTAGTGTAATTTTTAAAGCCGACGGTGACGACTTACCATTAGAAAGGTCATCTTCTCATTACCTGAAAGCTTTTACCGGCTTTCAAGACACCGAGTTAGAACATGTTTAGGAAACTGCTTTTTTTGTAGGAATATTCCATGACAGATTTTGGCTAATTAAAACTGGGCGTAGGCTAATTTGAAGGTTAACTTAGTCATTTCCATATTTTCAACTTTTTAGGATAAATTTTTACAAAACCATTTTGAAGTTTTGGTTACATTTTGAAGTTTCAAATACTTCACTAAAGTTTTGTTCTTTTTGATATTTTTAGTTCGTATGTTATTTTTACTTCCTGTTATGGTTGCGTTGCAATCCTGTGTTATGGTTGGTGATACGTCCTGTGGATTCACCACCACAATTAAGTATTCCAATAAAGTCCTCAAAACTAGTTAAGCACGTAAACAATCAAATGGAGTTCATACTCGCAGCATTTTTGCTTAGGGTACGGTTTTCTATGAGCACACTAAGTGGATATTTTATTTTTTGTTAAATATATTTTCTTAAGTTACATAAAATATATGTGTACTAATACCTTAAACATATCCACTATTCTAGGTAATTGTCAGTATTAATAGATGGGAGATAAAATATTTCACCGCTGGTGTCACAGATCACAAACGTTTGTTTCATAAATTGCTGACATTAAATTCAAAGTCAACGATAATGTGTGATCGCATAATGTAAACCATTATGTATAATTAATGTGACACCAATACCCAAATAATAAATTGTTAAGTTAATTAATTTTCCAATGTTACTGTTGAAAATAATAATATTTTGAGTAATAATCATTTAAAATGAATTTAATTTTATATTTTGTTAAATATATTTTACTGTGTAAATAAATCTTATATCTATATAGCAATGAACAGTTTAAAAATCTTTAATTTCGAATATTTACATGACTGGTGTAGAATATACACACCGGCAGAATTAGTGGAACATAGAAAAAAGGGATATTGTCAAATAGTTAATTTTATTTTTAAACAAATAATAATTAA
>DWPT01006074.1:0-11722 GCA_018251895.1 Agathymus mariae mariae
ATAAAAAAACTTTTCATTTACGAGTTCATAAAGTTGTGTCTTGTTTCACTTAAAGTCTAGCACCTGAGTATGTTATAAGGTTAATTTTAAATTATATGTTCTAGACATAATACAATAAAATAACTGTTTTAACTACTCAGTATTTCTGCCTTTACCAATAATTATATTGGTATGTGAAATTTATTTCGCATATCCCCATTGTTACATGTAGAACAAGTTGGAAACTGTTGATCTAATAGACAGATTCATTAAATATACAACGTGTAAGAAAACAGGTGACTAGGAATTATAGGCATCGACTCATTTTACTTTAATTTAAAATAATTAACAACAAAATAAGTACATATTTATCCCTAAGTAAGTAGTTATGATTGAGTATTTTTAAATTGATTGATAATTTGAACTTGTATTTATTTACCTTTATATCTACAACATGACAAATGATGATGGTTTAATTTTTTATTATACTAAGGTGTCTATTGTTGTCAGAACCAATGTAAATCATGAAAAGGACAATTGTTTAGGCAAGTTACAGAGGACAAGTAGCATGCCTGGCCATTTAACATGCATGGAATGTTCATTTTCTACAATTAATATGATTAAAAATATGTATTTGTTATTTCAGGCATAGTACATAAAAAAATTTTTGCACATAATCTTAGGAATGACAATGGTAACCAGCATGTTAGATACATGACAGTGTTGATATACAAATTCTAGAATTTCATTGGTCAGTTACTATTATATAGTTTTGATAGCAGCATGTAAACATGTTATAAGTAACCTACCATGAATATTCATTGTGAATTTAGATATCTAAATTAATACTGAATAAAAAAATTACATGGAAAAATGTTTTTACCTTGAAGTATCCGCCTTGGTAAAGCGTATCAGGCGGCCCGAATATTGCAACTTCCCATTCAAACAAATTGTCCTCCCCTAAAAGTTTGACTCTGAAACCCTCCACAGGTTCTTCTTGCAAGCTCTTGTATTCCAGCGCTAGGGCTCTCAGCGCTGAACTGGTAGGTACCGTACTAGACATTTTTAATATCCAATTGTATATATATTTTCTAATAGTCACAAAAGCAATCACTCCTATTTATATAGAAGTTTTATTGACATTACTATATTCAACTGTCTTAGCGATCCACGTATTCACGAGGCATTTCACTCAAGTCGATTCACAAACAACGCACGAATTTTGGTAAACATATCGCCAAAATCTCGAAGATTTAACTATTTACACGAATATCCTGATAACGCATACTAACAGTACAAACTTTGCAAATAAATTCGAGAAATACAGCGAGTTTTAAAACTACGAGAAGGTTTTTCCTCAGCTTCCAAACAATAGAAATTCCAAGGAAAACGGCTGCGTATCTGTCTGCACACAGCTGCTATCTGAACTGAAGCCCAAGCTGAGTTGCCCGAGCGAATATTGTAGAACAGCTGTTGTTAGTTGCCTATTTCTGTGGTTGATTGCGCAGCAACGTGACGCACACGCGCAATCATTATTGACGGACTATTGCCACAGATTGTATTGATTGATTAAGTAAAGATATATGCTACGATAATGCAGTTTCCTCTGTTATTATTATATTTATGGCATAGGAAGTAAATCATAAAAAAGTGTGCTATTACGAAATATAATTACGAATTTATACATATGTCAATTAAGTAGCGCCATCTAATATCAGTTTCGCACAAATTTATGCTACGCTATAATCATTAGTATCAGTATCTATTTGTATATAATCATATTCATGATTATGTATAAATGTTATATATGTGCATACAAACAAACTTATTTAATCATTTAACAAATGTTTTAGTACAATTGACGAGCTTAATGTTTACTGTATTCGCTATCAGTATAAGCTAACTATTGACCTAAGCAGACAAGCAAGAAAAAAAGTAGTAAAAAGAATTTTTTTTCTTTATACAAGGAAATAAAGTAATTAAAGTTTTGTTTTTTTTTATTTCCAGGGTTAAAACTTTTTTCAATACTGTTTTTTATACTGTTTTCTATAGTGAAAGTTCAAAATGACGGATTAGGAACCAAAAAATATGTATCATATTAGAAAAATAGTAAGTTAACAGCGACATCTAGAATATACTGCTCACCTGGTGAATTCACAGATGGCAGCACCGTTTTATCCTGCCATCTATTATTTATTTGAAGGAAATTAAATCCTGGTATCTTAAAAGTGATGCTAGATGACACTATATTTTCCTACGATAAGGAGTTGGGAATTATCTCGGCTCCGAGATGAGTTTTAAGCATCTAACAACAACAATATTATATTTAAATAGATCAATGTCAAGATGATATTACAAATTAAACAAAGATAAGATTAAACTAAATAAAATTAAGAAAAAAAAAAAAAAAACAAGAAGTTTATCGAAATTTCCAGTAAATTTAATTTCCATAAAGAATAATTAATTAATGATGGTAAGTAATTAAAAATTTTAGATTTTCATTTTAGTATAAAAAGTAAGATGGATAATAAAATGCCAGATGAATTTAATATGTATAAAGTAAATAAGATAATTTAGCCGAAACAATAGTTTTCTTATATTTATCCATAAGACTTAGCCATTTAAACTTTTTTATAATGTTTTTGGGATTCATCTTTTTTCGCTCACATGAAATGCTCAACAAGTCTGTAATATTCTATAGGTAGTTCCGTTGAGATTTTTCTAATGGATTCGAGATCTTCGAGTATTCCAATTCCAATGATTTTTGCGGGACACACTGCTCCACAATAGACGAGGCATTATGGCCATAACTCCTTTATTGGTGGTAGCTGAGATCTGTTTAATCTTGTGGTTATTCGATCTTGGTCAAATTTACATGAAATTTGGGTAAATTATTTAAATGTATGTCCATTTTTCAAATTGTAAATGCCTTACATTTAAGTAGACATATGGCTTGAACGTCAAAGGCTATCCGATTTGGAATCCTGCACGCATATTTAATGCATTTAAAAAAAATCCTATGTCACAGCTTACTGGGAATGCCTCAGAAAATAGTTCATTCCTTAGTTTAAATTTTAAACTTTATAACGTTCGATGCAAAAAGACAATGAAAATGAAACCATGGAGGATATCTTTTTATTTATATTCACCTTATTGTTTTTAAAAGGGACGCACTAAATGTCTATATGCATTTTGTAGCTGACTACCCTGGCGTTGAAAAGTGGGAGGCGTTAATATACAGTAAGACTAAGTCCAAATTCATAATCCAATTGCAAAAAAGAGTAAGTACAAATGAGGAGACGAGCTACCTGTTGGTAAGTGGTCGCTCATGGACATCAGTAAGACCCAAGGTATCACAGTTGCGTTGTCTGCCAAGATATGAGAAGAAAGTAAGAAAGAAAGTACTGGCAGTCAGGCATTCAGCCAGAAACTACAAATCGTTTGACGGCTGACTCAAGTAGAGTGGTAACTGGTCAGGCAGGCTTCACGGAAAATAATAATACCAGTAATAATATTAATGACTTAATATTAATATGGATAATATAATCTTTACGCGAAATACTACTACCAAGCAGGTACAATTCTATGCGTCTTACGACACCCTGTTCTGCGAGCATGTGATTGGGGGGAGTATTCTATGCCGCCCCAATAAGGCTTCCTAGCTTTTCTCGAAGCGTTTCGTCGTATTTTCAAACGCTCATAATTTTCGATTGGATGGTGTTAGTGCCAATTAATTATCACTTGCTTCGGTGAAGGAAAATACGGTGAGGAAACCAACGTACCTGAGAGTTTTCCATAATGTTTTGAAACATCTGTGTGAACTCTGCTAATCCACATTAGGCCAGAGTGGCATTGTAGGCTTAACCCTCTTATAGTGAGAGGAGACATGAACCCACCAGTGGCTATGCATATCAATAGACAATATTGACTTGTAATAAGTTGATTTTTTTTAGATAACCCTTTGTTTGTGTTTATGATCTAGACGTGCGTAAGAGCAACGGAAGATCTCGGTGAACTTGAACGTCTGCACAGAAATTTGGCATATACTTAAAATTTAAAAGTATACTTGTAATTTGTTAAACCTTAAATCTACATATTATACAAAGATTAGGTAGCGTATGTATTTATAAAATAAAATTTGTAACAAGGAAAAAATATCGTAATGACGACAGTGTATATGTAAAAAGGAATAAGAAATCATAGAAACAATTATAACAATTAACTTCAGATTGCTCAAGTTTATTATGAATATTTTTAGATTTATTTTAAGAAAAGTTAAAAACATTTAATACATATATTCAGTTTCTGTTATCCTTTTAAATTTCTTGTCAACAACTCAATAAGCCACTGGAGTGTCATTAGTAACCTTATTTAAAAATATGTATATTTTTACGCGTATTTATTACACCGGAGGATTACACCCGACCGAAAACTGAAGATTATACTATATTATACGTTCATCATACGATCATGTTGATGTGTCAGATGATGTAAAGTGCATCCATATGATATCCCTATGCCATTTCATAAGCGCTGGAGTGGGTAAAAGTTGGATAACTCGATTGATACCAAAAGTGAAAGTGAGTGAGTTTGTTTTTGAAGTGAAAAATCATGGTACCTATTCTGACAATATATCTATCGCGGAGATGCAGCTGGCCTAGCTTGTCTATAATTGTTGGCTAGCTTATTCGGTTTAAGCTTATGGGCTTAACAACAACTAATAATCATTGTAGCAACATATTGTGTTTAGGCACTAAGGCCAACAATTAATAACTGTTCAATACAAAAAAATAATCGTACTTGTATTAACGGTTTAAAATCTGTGAATGAATGCAAGTTTATTTGCAAGCCTTAGATCAGCCGGTGGGCGCGTGATTCAAAAGCCCGTCGCCCACGATGCCTATACAAGGCAACAAAACCGGGCCTTGTGCAACCCACGTCTGGGTCTGGTACATTATCTGTGTGTCCGTACATAAAGTTGGCTTCTACAACTTCAACTAGTATAGTTATCGTCTTATATGATGCAAGTTTTCCAGATTGCATGGTTATTTTTTAAATTAATTTCATTACTAATATGGTTGAATTACATCATATTAATTTATAATATTTAACTAATTATGATGTTAACATAATTATTACCAATTAGTAGTGATAATGAAATGCATATGTCGTTACAGATTATAATATTCTTAGAACGTTAAATGGAGAATTATGAATAGGGTTAATTTTTTAACTAAATGGAATGATTATAGGAAATATGATAAAGTTATAACAAATAAAATAAAATTGTTAGAAGCTTTTAAGATTGTAATGTTCAAAATTATTTAATAGGCATCTAATGATAACTTTGTTAAAATTTAGGTATAACAAGCGCAAAGAGATTCTTGAGCTGCTCTTAGCTCAAGGCTGAATGACTAAATACTGTTTAATATAGTTGCATAATTTGGTAATTGATAAAAATATATGAGGTGCCTTATAAAAATTGTATACAAGACTTTATATTAACAGGACAAGAACAATTTCTTTTTTACTTGACTGATAACCTTTACTTTACCTTTAAGATGCGTTTTGAGGCAGGGAATTTATGGATACCCGATATTAAGGACAGATAAATCACGACAGCAAGCTGTTAGTCTCAGACAATCATATTATATGGAAAAACAGACCAATAAATATTCATATATTATAGTAAATAAATAAATAATTCAAGGCGCCGTGAGCGAGAAATTACTTAGTACAAAGATCAGATATTAAATTTAATACAAATGTTTGTTCCGGTCGGGAATCGAATCCGGAACGCTTTCCTCGGCAGGGTAAATTATTCAATACAAATTTAAGTAGAAGCTAGTCTGTAATGAAATTGTACTTTACGATACTTGTTAATGCATATACAATTCGCTGAATACGACATCAATATCAGTATTTTGTAAAAAAATATTTCAACACGTTCGAAGATAATTCACTGCAGACTCCCTATGTCGTAATTCACTCGCATATATGTCAGTGCAAGACTGGATTACATTGGAGGCAGCACAACGCCAAAACATTATGTAAATTTTCCTTAAACCGAGTAGGTATTGCTAATCGAAGTTCGGCTGCACAAGTATAGCTAAAGCTTAAAACATATATGCAAGGGTAATTCTGTAACCTCACGAGTGAATCGTGGTTAACTTAATCATAATAAATGGTTCAAACACAGTAAATATTTTGGTAGTATTGATCTCAGTAAATGGCAAGATTATCTATAATTATTTACAATTACAACAATGTTATTGCGGAATCAATTTAGTTTTCGGCACTGAATTATTTGAAGCTTCTGTAATGAAGTATAATTCATCAATTACACCTAAAAGTTTTGGCACATTTTTTAGGAAGCTGTTTAATTTGAATACTATTTATTAGTTCGTAAATATTTATCGTTTCATTTTCTAAAAGTAGAAGGTGTGACACAGAGAGAGAGAGAGAGAGAGAGAGAGATTTATTCGTTAATAAATGGTCCTACAAAAGGTTGCACTGTAACTTAATTGATTAAGTAAGTCACTTGACTAGTTCATCACTATCAATAGGTGAATGTTAAATTGAGTAAACACGTTACACATACATGTATATTTTATAATTTTCTTTAGAGATACATAAAAACGTAGTCTTTTGATACACACAATTATGAATATTTATTAGGATAGCATACATTTTTGCATAAGTAATGCGAAAATACTTGGGTTATGATTTTTTTTTTTATTTTGATTTATGGAATTTCCTTTCTCTATTCATGAGACGAGCTCAGTACCTTAATCATTTTAAGATAATTCAAAGGACATGGCTTATAACCTTCTTAGGGAATTTAGTTTGAACCTTTTTACTTGTTCTCTGATACATTGTGTAATATTCACATGTAACTTTCATGGTTTTTTTCAATGATTACAAAACTTTCGCTCTCAGTGATAATACCTCTATTATTTAGTCAAACCTTTTCTACGTGTAATTAATGTGGTTGGAAGTAATGAGTTATTGTATTTGCACTCCCATTAATACGTAGTAACCTATCGCAAACAATCCTCAAAACGAAATTGTTCAGAATGTTCACGATATTGTTTGAATTAAATTGCTAGTACGTACTATTTAGAATGGTATGTAAGCGGTAGGTACGTACTAAATAAAGATATTTAAAAGTACAAAATGTATAAGTTTCTTATTTTGAGAAATAATTATTGTCTTACGTCGTAGTAATTATATGATTCATAAGTTCGTCGTCAGTATTAGGTCTTGATATCGACGAGAGTACAGTGTTGAATACAAAATAATAAGCATTTGCCTAGAAGGATGTTAACTTTATGCAGACAAATTAAGTAACGTTCGATGTGCCATTTTTGGTATGAGTCCAACCAGCGAGATGTAAGCGCTTACGTGTCGTGAAGGTCTGTGGGCGATGCGATATGCGGCGTCAAGGTGTGGGGGGCAAGGCGCCGGCGCAGGCTTGTTCACAATCCGCGAGCCAGTCGCGAGCAACACGCGCGCGCGACATACGATACGAACGACTCTCGCGATTAGTTACATGGCACAAGTTTTTATTATTACGTGATAGAACATTAATAAGTTACAACTGTAAGCATATTTAATCATAAATATTTAAGTAAAGCTATATAGTAAATTAAGTTTAAATTATTCACGCATATTTGTGGGACCAAAATGACAGTAAAAAATAAAAAGACTAAACAATCAAATACTTCCGAAGTTACTTCGACAAGTAGTGCAACCAGTAGTGTGCAGAAAACCAGCAAGTCTACATCAGTGCAGAAGAGCAGTAATACTTTGCAAAAAGTCAGTTCCTCTGGTAAGAAAGTTCGCTATATTGAAGTGAAGGTAGAGGAAGATGATCCTCTTATGATAACGGACGTAACTGATCATGCTTCCATAAGCGGCTCTGCTATATTGGAGCATTACAACAGCCATCCACATTATATTATTACAGAAGCACCATCTATAACAGATTTGTCACAGATTAGGTCTCAGGAACATCTTGTTAGCGATATGGCTCAGTCAAATACAGGAGAATTTATATCAAGTTCTATGACGCAAGAGACTTCTGCATCACACCAACAGAGCTCAAAGAGCGAAAGGTTTGAGTCTTCTTCGACTTCAATTCAACATTCTGGATCTAGTCATAGTCAGACACTTGATAAAACTACGGAATCCTCTGTGAATAATCAAACGCTGAATACCGCTTTTATTGATAACTCTACAAATATCAGTAGAAACATCAGCAATGATTTTTTATCTAAATCTCAGAGCGCTAGTGCTACCGATTCTTTTATTCAGTCTGAACGACAGAATTTAATCAATACTCAGTCGACTCAGCAGAATACAGCTTCTCATCAAAACGTAATGAAGAATGTATCTAGTGTAGCTGATACAAAAAATACTAACATGCGCGAGAAAGAAACCCATAAAACCAGCCCCGTAGCTCCGAGTCGGCCTAAACCCTTCAAATCGGATTCTTCAAACTTTTATGGTTGGGAAGATAGTTCTGACAAAAACATTAAAACAAAAGAATATACTAGCACATCCAAAACAAGTGAAACAAAAAACACCAGTGTAACCAAATCTTCATCATCTTCGTATGTTGTTGAAATAGTAGATGGAAAAGAACATATAATTGACAGTTCAAAACGCGAATGGGGAGATTCTAAAGAACATGCAACAAAAGAGGCTTACGCTAGTGTTAGTGGAACAGACATCAAACCCCAATCCGTTCATAGCATTGAAAACTATGATATGAAATCCAAGTATGACACTGGTAAAGATGGTAAGAAACCAACAAGTGAAATGATGATCAAAGAGGATTCGAAACTCATTAGGGATGGAAAACAAATCACAGCCCTTGAGAGCACCACTTCTCAGAAAGATGATTCCAAAATTCAGCAATTTAGTTCCACTCAAGGACAGCTGCCATCTCAAGATCACAATAAATCCAACATAACGTCTGAAGATTCTATGAATACTAGTAAAAATACGCAGAAGCTGATTAAAGATACTAGTATAACTCAAACTGATAATGTTACAAGCCAGGCATCTAACGTCACAAGACGTAATATGCAATCGACAGATTCTTCGAATTTCTATGGTTATGATAGTACTATACAAAACCAATTGAAAAAAGTGGGTGATATTTTACAAGTTAAAGACATAGAAAATCTAAATTATTCTACAAAAATATTAAAGAGTAATACAACCAGTGCTCAGCAAGAATCGACGTCATCTTACGTGTTTGAAGTAGTCGATGGAGAGCAAAGAGTTGTTGATAGTTCTCACAGGGAATGGGGAGATAGTAAGGAGCACGCCACATATGAAAAAAGTCATAACATCAGTGGAAGTGGCATTGAGCCACAACATGAATATAGCCGGCACGTATTGGATAAAGAATCTTATTATGATACGGGAAAAGACGGAATACCTAAAAGTGCTACTCAGGTGTCAGAAGAATCTGTTTTATTTAAAAATGGAAAGGAAATAGCATCTACTAGCAATAAATATGCTGGCGATTTCACTAAGAAACGAGCTATTATTGATCATATAGATAAAGAAGATGTACACAATAAACGTATTGATACCATTGATGAAACTGTTCAATCAGATACACATAAATCAATATATGATAATCAAATTAAAACTCAAAATATCAATGACGTAAAAAAAACAACTGACTTTATAAGCAACGAAAAACAAACTATATCAAAAGAATCTTCCAGTTCCACAAAATCAACATCCGAAACTAAGGATACTTTGACAACTTATGAAAGAAGTACCGGAACATGGAACGGCAAGTTCGTTTACGAAAAAGATGATGATAGACCCAAACGTCCTAAAGAAATGTCACCTTTTGGAAGACCTGAGCAACCAAGGCATCATTTGAAACGGCAAGATACCGAAGAAAATATAATTTTGTCATCGAGAGACATCAAAGATTTCACATCTATCAGTGACCTACGAAAAATAATTCAGTCATCACAATCCAACAAAGATGTTACTGTGAGTAACAAAAACATTGTCATAAAAAGAAATATTGATGATAGAATTTTGAAAGAAATTATTGATACGGTTAAAAAGTACCCTTTCAAAAGAATCGAAAAAGTTACATATGGTACTAAAATAAATGAAGACGTAAAGGACTTGTATGAAGGATTAGATACTGAACAAACAACTATTATAAACACCAGTAACGCTGATACAATAAAGAAGTCGTTTGAAGTAGAGAAAACCAAAAGTCAAATTGAAGTTACACGTTACATTACTGAAAATGGAATTACTAGAAAAGAAACCACTTACGAAGATGCCAAGGAAGATGAAAAAATAAAAACTGACGTTTTTGTCGATAACAGCTCGTTAGACATCAAAAACTTGGTGAGTTAAAAAAAATCATCAATTCTGTCAATTTTTTAAAGTGTTTTGTTGTGTTAAATTTACTTTTATTTTTAGAAGGATGTCCACACAACGAAAGATATACGCGAATACGACGTGGTTGACCATGCGATAACCGACACCACGAGAGAAGACACCGTCGTCAGCACCATCTACGATGAGACCATCATTGATGACAGAAAAACTGTGCGAGACGACAGGACTACCATCGAAGAAACTGTCTACATTGATGAGACCAGGCCAAGACCAGGCGGCCCCAAGAAACCCGAAAAAATTGTGAAAGAGCAATGCATTTGTGAAATTTGCACTTGTGGGTAAGTGAAGTAACTTATTTCACTAGTTATATTTTTAACCGGTTTCAAAGACGAGAAGGTAATTAATCTCGTCATTCGTCTCTTGTTGTTATCTATGTATGTTTACGTTTTTTATATTGTACTGTTTTTCTTGTGTGTTGTACTTTCGACTTTGGTTGCACATGTGATCCAAATGATTACTCAGGAAAAGTGACATATTTATTACTAACTTAGAATAGTTTGAGTACCTCTTTGTCGTAGGTTAACATTGATCACTGGCTATATGATGTCACCGGCAATCGTGATATATATAAACTTTACTTTTACACAATTCTGACGGTAATTCGTTTGAGAACCATTTTAACTGTAGATGTATTTTTTTAATTGAAATAAACCCGTTTTAATTATACGATTTTAAATTTGAATCGTCGCGAAAAATACTCGTTTTCCATAGAACTGGATTGTCTATATTTTGACTTGGTAACTCCGTTTTCCACAATACAATATCAAATATTAATTTATTTATAACCTACTTGGCCAATCGTACACGAAGTACTATTAATGCTACTGCATTTGTCGTGTTAATTTTTATAGCGTTTTCTGTGTTATAGTGTAGCTATTCTTATTTTGTTGCACGACCATGGACTAATAAATAGAGTTCATTGTGGAATAAATGACCGCAGGTCATTCAGACCGGTATCAATTGATTAACAAAAATAGTCATTTTGCACGTACATGGGCACGAATAGCTAACGTTACCTACATTATTTACATTAATTTATTATCTCCGATATCCATACATATCTTCTAATTCTGTGGGGTATGAGGTCTGTGTGAAATATAATCGTATAATATCAGTATGGCCTACAGATATGATTGTGCGGTAGATTGAATATTTGATAGGTTGATACCCTGAGCGTGTCAATCAACAACTAAATTTTTTGAGAGCCAGTACTTTTCTTCTCATTTCCTGGCCGACAACGCATCAGTGATACCTTTGGTCTTGTTGATGTCCATGGGCGACGATGACCGCT
>DWPT01006075.1:0-11721 GCA_018251895.1 Agathymus mariae mariae
ATATTAGGACCACTACTATTTTTAATATATATCAATGATTTTCCTTATTCTTTAGAGATTTGTTTAAAACTGTATTGTTTGCTGAAGACACCTCCTTACTTTTTAAAGTAGATAAAAGAAAAAAATGTTTCGACGATGTAAATAATACTGTTTCTAAAGTATTAACCTGATTTCCATGTAATAACCTTGTGTTAAACGCAAAAAAGACACTAAATGCATTAAACTCACTTTACCAAATGTTAAACAAGTAACAATTTTTTTATGATATATCCTTTAGGTACAGAAAAGGATCAGGTCGAATTTTATTATAATATATATAGATATAAACTGTTTGCTAATCTTGTAGTCATAAAAGCTTGGTCACTGTGTATATGGATAACTGACAAAGGAGTTCGCTATCGGATGAGGAATAGTCACCATCTTGAATGCCACAAAGAACTAGCTGATTGTTATGGACATATAAAGCGTTGAAGATCACCTTTATGTTATGAATTTAGATAAGGAATGATCACCAAATGAGCTTATCTCCTCGCTTGCATAGGTACTTAATTCGTAGCATATGAACAAAATATAGCTCTATATATGTTATATATAAATATACCAGATACCTTTTGAATTTAATATTTGCTAGTCTTTGTACATACCACTTAGTTTATTACTTACATAAGATTTCTTAACTTCCTGGCTATCGACCGCCCTATTTACGCTGGCAAGTCATCGACAAAACCCTTGGTGTTACAGACTACCTAATGTGCGTGGCAGATGCGTTCCCAGTGGAGAGGGTCTTTTAGGAAACTGCAGGCCCATGTGTGACTGTAGACACTAACGAGCACTCTTGTTCATGTCCCATAAAAGTATGTCCATTTTGGACAAACAACCAATTTAATATCATTTTATTTATATAGTATATTCGAATATTATTTAGAAATACGTAATATTCACAAGAGGGCTTTGTAGACTGATCACACAAGTCTGAATATTATGTCATTCAATTATTTTCGATAAAAGTAGCAATTTTACGAATGTCAGTAAAATTGAGGAAATTTACTAACTAAGCATCTAGCTTACATAATGTAACAATTATGATGAAACTAGTCATACATTATATAATACAACGTATTATATATATTTGTTTTTTCCTTCAATAAACTTTTTCATCTGGCTAGAAATTACTTCTTACCCTACAATTTGAATAAGTTTTTTTTTGCGCCCACACATTTGGAGTTGGTCTACCTTCGTAGATGCGCGGGAAAGGGATAGTGAATGCTCAGCGCAGCGGGTAAATACTCGTAGTTGTACTAGTAATTGAAATTTGTATGAATTTCATTCATAGTGTCTTCGACGGATTCTAAGAAATTAAATTATCAACACAAATGTTTTGTGGATAAATTACGATACTGTAAGAGGGAAAACGAAATAATAGAAAGACTATACGGCACTTATCATTGGCAATTCTGGCGTTGTACCCAAAAAGAAGCTCAAGATATTGATTACTTTTCTCAGAAATTGTTTATAAACTGTTCGGATGTTCTCCAGGCTGCGGCAACGGCAAGTACTTGAGCGTGAATCCGTCCGTGTTCGCGGTAGGCGGCGACCGGTGCACGCGCCTCGCCGCCCACGCGCACCATCACAACAACGAGGTAACTCGTCGACAACTTCCCATCATTATCACCAGCTAACAACAACAACAAAATCACAGGTCACAGGTACAATTTTTAGAAGCATTTCTGTGGCTGTATGTTTCGCTTGATTCGTTGAGATGTCAATGTTAATTTGTGTATCTATATAACCCGCAAGTGCATCCTACATAGTGCAAAGATGTGTGTGTGTTTATAAGACTTATTTATTCGTTGTGTATTCAACACAGTACATAACTCTTTTTATTAACCTAAAGACATGTCCTGACTGACAACCTCACTGATTCATCATCGCAGAGCCTATTGAAGCTAGAAAGGTGCAATCTAGTTTCAGTAGTTTAGGCTCTGCGATGATGAATCAGAGAGTCAAGACATATATGGAAAGGTGAAATTGCAATAATGAGATCATTTTATGACGTAGCCACCTATTAATAAAGGGTTTCTCAGTATTACACTCTTAATGGAGTTAAATTTGGGTTGGAATTTTCTTTGAAAACCCGCCGACTTTGAAACAAATATTATGAAAGCTTATATTTAGCTTTTTTGGAAATCAAGAAATTCTTATTTAATAGTTTTTTGAGTTTATTAGGACTCAAGAAAATTCCGCTTTACATGGAGAGGTTCCGGAATATGCAAAGATTAATCAACAAATAGTTCTACATTTTTCAAATCTCCTGCAAAACGTGTGAATGCAACAGGGGTTGTCTTGCGTAATCACCTGTATACACAACCTGGGCATTGTATAAATTCCCCGAATTTGCCTTTCTTGCGATGTACCTTTGAGACCGTAGTAAGTAACCAATCCCGTTTCTTTTTACCTAGCCTTTACCAAAGTTTCTACTTAAGCACATAAACCAAAAACACATCGAAAATAATAACACACGCCGCTTGATAATAATAATAGTAGCCCGTTTCTAAAGAAATCTTTTATTCCGATAATCCAACACAAATAAACTTTAGAATAACATGAGCTTAATATAAGAAGCCATTACTAATCAATGTGTGCTAATAATCCTTTCAACACAGACTTGTTCAGTTAAGAGTCTTTGTAGATTTAATATACATGCATAATTAACAGTTACAAGTTTCGAATGTTGTCTAATTAATCCGCTAATTAACTGTGTGACGCCGTAACCTCCGGCATTAGCCGAGAAGACATCAACAAGTAAATGTAATAATTAATTTATTGAACATATCCTAACGGTGCCGGTGGTAATAGAATCAAGATACGGAATAAGAAGACAACTGTATATAAAGAAAATATCTGTTCTCATTTTCGGTCAAAGAATACACTTGTGTATATAATTTAACGGTCATAATAATAATTTTCTCAATTAGAGAACAGTGGACGGAGCAAAACACTGGACCTGTGTGAGCGTCCCTCGTAAACATTATACCTGTAAGCGCTTCTCTAAACCACCTCCGTGGTTAAGGGGGCTCAGGTCCTTACTACGTGGCGTGCCTCGGCAACCAGCTCCAGACATCACGTCAACAAATACGCGTGTAATACAATGCACATGTACTGTACTAAAGAAAAACGATTAACACTTACAGTAACATTAAAGTGACAAAGTAACGAGAAAAAGCACCACATATTTAAAAACATTTAAACATTAAGTATAATAATAGGTAGTCATTAATAATGATACTATAAAACCTAATATTAATAATCAAGTGAAAACAAAATTATACCAACACAGTGGTGCCGTATCGGGGCTACCTAGAATATTCCCATGCTGCCAGAACAGGGTGTCGTAAGAGGCAAAACAAGTCAGCCTGCTTGGTGATAGGGTTTCGCGTAAGGATCATATCATTAGTATCATTATTAAATCATTAATATTATTACTGGTATTATTAGCTTTCCGTGAAGCCTGCCTACTAGGTAATTTATTAATATCAGTTACCATCATTATAATTGTCATTATCATTATCTCCAGGTAGTGGTGTGCGACAACATGTGCCTCCCGTTCCGCGACGAGTCGTTCGACGCGGTACTGTCTATAGCTGTGATCCACCATTTCGCGACTGTCGAGCGCCGCGCCATGGCACTGCGCGAACTCGCGAGAGTCACCAGGATCGGGGGTCGGCTGCTCCTCACCGTATGGGCCATGGAGCACGAAGGAAGGAACTTCCATTCACAGGTAACGAACGAAGATATGTGGGTATTGATAGACGATTTTAGCTTTATGTATGTATGTAAAAGCTATATTAGTGTTCGATTATGAGTTTCACATTTATAACAGATTATTGACTTTTCGTCTTGGTCTTGCTTGTTTGCGATGTTTCTTCGTTTATATCGGGTATAGTATAGAATAGATATGGATTGACAAATATTTTCAAAAATTACATTCCATGTTTTTGAGTTGGAAATAATATTACATTGTCCGTAAGAAAAAATTATAAAAACTAAACCCGAGCCTGCAAACGGCTTAGCTAGTTACAACACGGGAGAAGTAGTCGTGTCCTTAGTGTCCGTCATAGGCGGCGGTGATCACTTAACATCAACCCGCTCAGACGTCCAACAATCCTTCTTAGTATAACATTATTACATACAACATTGTATTTCAGGACGTACTCATTCCCTGGCATCGGCCGGCGACGCTCTGCCCACCGACACCGGCACCCCGATTTCTTTCCGTCGAAAACGATCAGTAAGTTACTTTATCATTTTTTCATAAATTAATAATGATACAAATTGCATCATATACGAGTAGGTTACGCACCGTGTATATGATCAGGCTTTTGCTCTGTGTGCTTTACCATCTAAAATATTATCTTCACTTACAATCGAGTAGGATTATTAGATTATAGTCAAACATGAGATGTCTTGTGTAAGTTCATATTTAAATAAAAATATTATTGTTTTTCAAAACTATTCTAAAACGGTTCCTTAAAATTAGATGGTATAACTCCATATAATGAATAGTGCTAACTTAACAATATCACAGAAGAATGATACGTATATATATTAAAGTCACAATAAACTAAATCAACTAAAACATATTTTTTCAGCATTTCTGAGCCATGGAAAAGTCGAGACGGCTCCCCGGGCTCTTCATCGCTTTCGTCACCCAACGAAACTTGTTACTCGTTCGTCCGACGAGCTCTACAGCGACTAGCTGGGCGACGCTCGTTTCTACCCTCCTGGGGCCTCACCACCAGAGTCACCCCGCGACCTTGCGTGCGGCCGGAGCCCCCCGCGGCTGATTTGCCAATCGAACTGAGACGTCTTGATGAAGTCCTTCCACCCAGACTCATCTCCCAAACATCAGAAACGTCCACGTTAAAATCACGAAGTCTCACCGACATCGCAGATATAGAACGACGAGCCCTTGTAAGGTCCCGGTCCAGCCTCCCCAGCCTCGGTGGGGATGACAACGAACCACCTCACCCAGATCCGCAGCCGACCGAAGTCCCCGAACAACGCAAAAAACCTAAACTAGTTAAACAAAAGAAGTCAATAAACGAAGATGACGCAGAAGAGGATCTCGACAAGCCGACTGATATGAAAAGTATGGTTGAAGAAATGCCTAATTTCAAAATACATAATCTCAAAATGCAATCTCGGAAACCAGGTGTATTCAAGCAAACATCTTTGAATGAGGAGTTAATGTCCGCTGAGCGGTTACGTGAAAAGGAACGATTGAGAAAAAATATCCAAAAACAAGCTTCGTTAAATGAGGAATATTTATATCGAAGACCGGGTGCTTTGGATTCAATACGCGATTCAATTTTTTCTACTTCAGCAACTACCGCCAAAAAATTTCAATCCCTTAAAAATGGCCTTACTAATAAATTCAAAACGTCAACAACGAATATTGACAAAGTGACAGTGTTTGTGAGAATGCTTCAAGGCTGGAAAAATCACGGACCTGTACCAGAAGTTCCTACGCCGAGCGACAATAATGCAAACAATGATAAGAGCTATCCTGAAAGACGACATTCACGAGAAGATGGTTCTGATTCTTCTAAAGATAGCAGTCTTCAAAGTGATACAAGTGTAGATTCAGAAGACAGCTTTGCTTCGGTGATATACGTTCCAAAACCAGACCCCTTAGATCCCTTATCACCAACGCCATTATCTCCTGGACCTACTTCTCCGAGACTCAAAGTATCTTCAGTTCCGACATCACCTAGAATGAAAAACTCACCCGGACTACCTTCACCAAGAATAAAACAATCATTTCCTTTAATAAGACCACCATCTTCACCTAACGCTGTCCAAACGCCGGGATCAGTAAATAAGATCCTTGTAGCTCAATATAGTTTGAAGAACTATTCTACGTCAAATACTGTATCTACAGCACCAATTAAACCGCAATCAAAAAGTCAACCAAACTCTCCTCCGAAGGCAGACACAGAAGAAATAGTAATTAAAACAGAACCAGCACCCCTTATTAATAAATCTATTCCAATAGATATATATGAAGAAATAGATCCAATACCACCTATCAAGGAAGAAGAAGAAGAAACTACGTCAGAAGTCACCAAAGAACTTCTTGCAGAAATAAATAAGGATATTGAAGAAATACATAAATTAACAGCAGAAACAAATGATTTTAAACCACGAGTAATACAAGATGTAAAACCTTATCCAAAAATCACTTTGCAGACAGTGACAGAACTACCAGAAATACCACAATTTAAGCCCAAAGATTCTAATAAGTCACCATCAAGTGACGCTCTCGATTCTAGAAGTGCAGAAAGAAAAAGAAAAGAGAGAATTCGACAGATAAAAGAGATGCTTAATAAAGGAATACCTGCAGTAAATTATAGTAGAAGACCGCCTTTTCCTATTGTTCGAGGTACTAATAAATCTGACCCGATTGCCAAAAGCCACCCTAAACTAATGTCTATAGAACTATTTAATCCAGCGACAGATGACATGGATAGTGATTCAAGTGGTGTATCTTCACCAGATTCCGTAGATAGTGTTATCAGCGTGATACCAGAAGAATTGCGAAAATCGGCCATGGAAAAAGGTATATATGTATATATGTAAACATTTTCAACTATAATTGTTATTCTGAGACACTCCAATATTTATTCTTGGAGCTTTTTATTGTAATTAGCTAACAATTGCGGAAAAGCGATATGTCTTCCTTGAAAGTAAGTGGTTATTCCCACACATGACCATTTGAAATACAAAAATTATCCTGATCATGATGAAATCCGCTTATCTTGCAAACTGAAACACGCTTAAAATTTTCATAGCGGATTCTACATTCTTGGTGGTAGGGCTTTGCGTAAAGATTATATTATCAATATTATTATTAAGCCATTAATTTTGTTATTGGTAGTATTATCTTTTCGTGAAGCCTGCCTGGCTAGCTACCACCCTCCTGCTTGGGTCAGCCGCCAAACGACTCATCGTGTTCCGGCTGGGGGCTAGAGAGCCAGTACCTTCTTTTTAACCTTCTTCTCATTTCCTGGCCGACAACGCATCATCATCTTTGGTCTTGCTGATGTCCATGGGCGACGATGATCACTTACCATCAGATGGCTCGTCCGCTCGTTAGTCGGCTGTTACCATAAAAAAAAGAAGGGTCGTTGCTTGTCGCAATTAAAGAACTTTACAACTATGGCCTTCTACCAGTAAAATTCAACTGTGTGCAAGAGATCCCGGTAACCTCCAAGCTTCTTTTGGAGAAACTCGACCGTTGCTTAAAAGGTTGCATACCGGGCAAAGTCGATTGAATGGGATTCAAGGGCGAATAGAGAATAATATAGAATAGAATATCTTCTCTCTTATATCTATGTTCGATAACTTATTTATCAGTGTCCATACCATTCACGACCATACCATATGTGATAGCTTTGATTTAAAAATATACCACAAACTTTTGCCAACTGATGATCAATCTAAAATTACGTAGTTAAAGAATTACTAAATTGCCTACATCTTTTACTAATTTCCAGGAACACTGTAGAAATTTTCTGGGGTTGTTAGTAAAACAATTGCGAAGGTGTCATATTCATTTAATACAAAACAATTATTTTGAACTTAGCTCAAGATAGAAATTCGATTAATTTGTCGCTTTCATGCTTATGTGGCAACCAGTACAACGCCCATTGAACATTAGTTTGAAAAAATGATAATTGATGAATTCTTCATTCATACTATGGATTATCGCATCATGCCTTTGTACATAAATATATCCTCATATTACATTAAATGTTCCAGATCTCCCGAATCCACCATCACAAATTAAAAAAGAAGAAACAACGACTGAAAAATTACCTTCAGCAGCCGCTTCTCAAAGTCTAATTGAGGCCGTAGCAGAAGTTGCACATTCATTAGATGAAACTTGTGAAACTGTCATACAAAGTAGTCCGAGATCCAAAAGAAAGCATCTCGAAAAAATAGATAACGCTGAAGCAATGGCAATAGTTCAAGGTGCTTCGAGCAGTAGCAGCAGTAGCAACTGGAGCCTCAATAAGTTATCACCAGGAGACCTTCGGATATTAGAAGACCGATCACGATCTCAATCTCATACGAGTTCCAGTGGTAGTTCTTCGAGTTTAGAACGGCTTTCTCCAGGCCGAAGATCAAAAGATCGTTCACCAAAACAAGGCAGTACTAGTAATTCAACCTGGAGTTTAAACAGATTATCTCCGAATAGACCCGAAGGAAGGTCTCTTGACGAAAATTTAAGTAAAAGTCACAGAAGTCCCACAAGACTTCCATATGACTCAATTTCTATGTCAAGCACTGATTCAGAAAAGTCTATATCTAAATCGGAAAGTTTTAACAGGATACAAGCTAATGAACCGTTAGTGACTTGCAAATCCGATATGCTTGCTAAAGATGATGATTGGGTCGAGGAACAACATGGCCAACATCTGACTGAATTTGCTGAAAAATTAAGCGAAAAACTTCTACAAGAAATTGATCAATACTCCAAGAGGATAAATGAAGAAGATTTTGATCTGCCAAGCAGTAGTAGCAGTGAAAAAAGTATTTCCCTGAGATTGAAACGGGAAGAAGAAGATCGCAACACACAAAAAATATTGGACGAGTTATCAGATAGCTTACAACACCTTGAAGAGCCATTAAAGAAGAACAACGATACACACATAGACAAATTAAGTGATAAAAATACATTTGTATCCATACACGACACTCATGAGACTGAGATAAACAAACTCTTTCCTAAGTGCGGCTCAAAGACGAAAAGCAAAAAGAAGTCGAAGGACGTGGACCCTGTAATTTTAAAATTCAGGGAACTAAAGAAATCTATGAAAGCCACTAACGACGAGGACATTTACCTCAACAACTGTGCCAATATTCAGTATAACGTCAAACCGATTACAGACGAAAAAATACCAGACTTAGACACAAAGAACCCGGATGATGACAGCGCCATATCATCGAGCAACGGGAATCCAGAAATAACGATCGACTCTGGCAACTACGACACGAGTCAATCCCTCGAAACGGGGTACTCATTAGAATCTGAAATTAGCGTCGACTCGCTTTGCACGAGTACGGACAAACGATCTTCGCTCAAAGTTGGCCAATCTACAGACTCTAGCGATCTGGAGAAAATGGAGATCAGCCCCGAATCGATAACATCACGGTCGAGTACGAGCACTGCTCCTTTAAAGTCCGGGTTTTCGATCGAATCCAGCGATATATCTGCGGGTAGCGATTGGAGTCGACGGGATAAAACCGGGAGTACGGCTTCATTGGGCTGCGTTAGCTTAGCTTCCTTACCTTCGTGCAGCGAATGTTCGAAGGACAGGAAACTGCTAGAGACTCGTTCCTGCTCGGAGGAGACGACCACCGCGCCAGCCGTACCCACTCGTGCTATCCCTCACGCCCCACTTCTACCCTCTCTTAGTGACGGCTCAGACAGCTTACCATCAGAGGGCGGAGCCGTCACCTACCACAGATACTACCACGTCTTCAAACGAGGAGAACTTGACCAGCTCATCGAAAAGTACGTCGAAAGTCTCCATGTAGTATCGTCCTACTACGACCAAGCCAGCTGGTGTGTTATAGCGGAAAAGGTACAAGTGTGGACTATTTAAAATATAGATTTGACCTTGAAAAATCGGTTCTTCGCTGGCCTCCGCTGGCCTAAAATTACGCAACATCGACTTTTAACTTTACGGACTTCGCAAAATTATGAGTAACATCGTAAAGATATTAATAAATAGTGCTGTTAATAAACCAAGTGACCTTCCTGACGAACTCGTAATGAGCGTTAAGGTATGTTCATGATACCGGGTTTTAATCACGAACCGTGCAAATAAGCAAAAGCTAAGCTTTTGTTTTCAACGTATTATGTAATTATACTATACTGGATTAATAGTAGTTAACTTTATTAAAAATCAATATTTAGTCGCCCTTGAACGCAAGTTCAATATTCCGACTGCGTTTCGTTTTACGGGCGGTATTCGATGCGAAAGTTAAACTCGCATGAAATGAAATCTAAGAGCTTTAAATAGAAATGAAAATATTAATATAATATATTATATACTTCTGTGGCTCAAATATAATATAAGCTATTCATAGCTTATTTACTATTGTATTCATTGTTCATGTATACCGTTGTATCATAAACTTACTGTAACCTATTTCACTGATGTCTGGTTTATACCATTCTCCAAGACCAAAGTATATAATTACAACTTACTAAATAGAATCGATTATTAAAGTATACAAAATATTCTATGACAATAACGGGACAAGAAAATCATTCATAAATACTGTTTTATATTTTTAAAACCTTTAACGTAACTTACCTACTCACTGAGACCTGGACACCTCGGTTTTGGACCATGGTATAAAGCTTTTGAAACTCGGTTCTAATTAATTTCAGTATTAATATTCAAAATGAGCTGGTCTCGCTGTTAAAAGAGGTTTATTAAAGTTATGGGTCCATTAATTATTTCACACAAAAGATCAGTCTATATTGATTCGTACTAAGACGGACCATTTAGTAGCTTAGAGGATTAGTTGTCGTAGTGTCATAGCTAACATATGCCCTTGCCCGTTGTATGAGACTTGAGAGTACAAATCCATACTAATTCCACTTGGTCAATACTCAATATAATGTACTTGCGTACGATCTTGTAAGTATACCTTATAGGGTAAAAGTAACTTACAAAATGGTGCCCTTTCTTCTAAGTTTACCAAAAAAATATTACAAATCATTCTTTTTTTATAATATTCCTCTTTGTATGAAAATTGGTTGCATCACAATGTTCCATAAACTTGTTACTTATTGTAATTAAAAAATAACGAATTTTAAATTTCTTTTGTCGATTATTTATCAGTTATTTAAAATAAGTACGTAGGTAAGTTAGGTAAAAACCAGAATATCGCGATTTATATAAGGATTGGTTATTCGAAAATAAAAACATACGTACCTCATGCAGAACAAACTCTGTTGTCATGGCAACGTTACACAGAACAATAATTAATTTGGGATTGCTTTCGCGATAAAATATTAATATTATTAACGTTGAAAGATTATCGTTAATGTAATAAATATTTGCTATAAGGACATAAAGCTACTAGAATGTAATTATATAATCAAGAACAAGTGAGATTAAAATTAATTAGAATAACGACATGAACGCGGCCTGTACATTTATTTATCAAAAATCAAATGTAAATTTAAAAAAATGAATCTCAAAAATATGTTAAACTTAAATGTACAGGGTTCGTAGTCAACGTTGTCATAGGTTAATATGCAATTAGATGAAATAATGAAGCTGTAGTGAATAGGAAAAAGTAATATGTAAATTGCACAAGTTACAAACTTAACTTAACCTCTACGTAAGTATTCATTGTAATTCAACCACTTTTGACATTTAGCGTTTGGAACTTGGTGAACTGAAAGAAATGACTTAACCATTGCGACAACCTATTAATAAATAAAATATTTTCTGTACTTCATGAATATTTCAAAGGGTTGAAATACTGCTACAGGTTTTGTATGCATTGTGACACATAAATAATAATTAAAAGTCTAGACTTTTGAGTTTTCGTGGGTTTACGTTAATTGTTGTATATTCCTATGTACAGCTTGTATGTACTATCCGGCTCGAAGGACCAAAAATATTTATCTTC
>DWPT01006076.1:0-11720 GCA_018251895.1 Agathymus mariae mariae
AGGAAAACCTAACATGCAACATTTTCAAAATATGTACATAGAAAAAAAATGTATTGAGATGCAAATAGAGAAAATGCTGGTCAAAAATGTTGTAACAAGTCCCGAAAAATATGTAATGTGGTTGATGAAGGCTCTTTCATTAATAGATCTTACTACTTTATCTGGAGATGATACTCGGTCAAATGTCATACGACTTTGTATGAAGGTATTTACAATTTGAAATTATTGATTTTATTTTGGATATTGTAGATTTTGTATGTGCTTTCTTAAATCGTTTTTTTTTTATTTTGCTTTACATCCAGAAACAGCCTCTTTTTATGTAAGGCTGTCTGTCTTTATATAAATGAACTCAAAAGTGCATTTGGCATCTAATTGTAGTTTGAAATTCTCAAATCTCATAATATTTATAGACAATAGTCCTCATTAGTTCCAAATTCAACTACCTGTAACTTATAAACATTGAAATTATAATATTCCAAACACACATCAAAAAAATCCACTTAGCTTTTTAATGCAGCAATGATTTTTAAACACCAAAATGTTCATAGATACAATCAAAATACATAATTGGAAAAAAAAACATTTTATAAGTTTTGATTGCAGATTATACATATGGATTATATGACTTGGAGTAACTTCATCAAATGAAAACCTGAGATAGACAGAAGTCAAACTTTAATCTTCTCTGAATGTGTCCTTATTAAAATTAGTAGTAAATCTCAATTTATGTACCACTTGTTTGTTGTTTTAAAATTAACTTAATCAAAAATAACATATACAAAATTCCTACCCTTAAGCTAAGTGTGCTTGTATCACTGATTTTTATACAATTATAACATTCACAGGCAGCAAATCCTTTGCCAGGTAGGGTTACAACAACCGCAGCTGTTTGTGTGTATCCTAATAGAGTAGAAGATGCATATGACTGTGTTAAAAAAATGGGACTTGTAGACAAAATTCAAATTGCTTCAGGTACACCACTATTATACTATGCTCTTGCTTAATTAAAAAACTAGGTCCATCAATAATTGTTTGGCTTTTTTGTTATTATTATCTATCATGAACCATGTCAATAATACAAGTATGTTACACTGACAACAAATCATTTCCTTAAATATTACAGATTACTTATCACCAATGATTATATATATACAAACTTCCATAAATAAAAATAAAGCTATAATTTTGCATTTGTATCTGTTTAAAAGAGATCAGGCCCTTATTATATTTTACATTTTTAAGTATTCATTATTCACAGTCTTTTTTTTTTTACAGTGGCCACTGGCTTTCCATCCGGACTCTATCCTTTGAACTCAAGATTGCATGAAATTAAATATGCCATTGCACATGGAGCCACAGAAATAGACATTGTTCTAGACCGTAGCTTGGTACTTATGGGGAAATGGGATGTAGTATTTAATGAAGTCTGGCAAATGAAGAAAGAATGTGGTACAGTTCATCTAAAAGCGATACTTGGTGTCGGTGAATTGGGATCATATGAAAATGTATTTATTCATAATGCTACTAGTAAACGTGTCACTAGTAATAGTAATAGTTTCATAATGTTCCTAGTAAAGTAATCGCATTAAGAATTGATATCAATTACATAAAAAAAATGGAGTCCTTTCTTATTAAAGGGCATTGATATTGTTTTGCTCAGTTTATACAGTACCTCTGAGAACAACCAATTGTAATTAAAAAAAGGCAAATACTTATCATAATAAAAATAATAATATTGATAACTGACAATTGATCAATATCTATTAGTATTCTGATTGTTTAATAGCGAACATTTGGCTCTATCTGGAGTGTCATGGGCCCCATCCTTCCATCCAAGCTATCGCTAGGCCTATAAGCAGGACAGACACGTTGACAGAAGTTTACGAGCCATATTATCGTAAATAAAATTATTAGGTACATGCAATGTGGTTTCAAATATATATATTTTTTACACCTACTTTTTTTTAAGATTTACAAGGCCTCAATGATAGCCATGTTTGCTGGTGCTGATTTTATAAAGACATCCACTGGAAAGGAAGCAGTAAATGCAACACTGCCTATAGGTCTAATAATGTGTAGAGCTATACGCCACTACTATAGCATCACGGGCAGAAAGGTAAGAACCGATTCACGATGATATTGGTTTAAACCGTGTACAAATCAAATCAACTGTTGTTAAAAAGCCTTGACATAAAAGTGTGATGAGTGGAATAGACTTTATTATTATTATGACTTTATTTGCAATGTTCACTGCGACAAAACGTGATTTATAATAGTTAAACTCAATTGATTAATTCTGGTCCTAAAGAAATCCGTTAATAAAAATTGTGAATATTTACCGGGTAAATACTGCAATGACTTATTAAAATGTAGTCACAACTTTGAGTTATATACCATAGTAAACATATTTTCTGTGACACAGGTGGGACTCAAACCGGCTGGAGGTATCAAAACGCCTAGAGATGCTGTGAACTGGCTGATATTGGTGCACAACGAGCTGGGGCCGGAGTGGTTGACACCTAAGCTGTTTCGTATCGGAGCCTCGAGCCTCCTAGAGGCTATTGTAGTGACATTGAAAAAATGTCAGAAAACAATCGCTGAACAAAATCACGAGCAGCAGAATTGTGGAAATATGCCAGAGAGCAACAAATAGCCATTCTGATTTGTTCTTCATGTAAAAAAATATGAGAGTTATATTGTAAATAAAAATATACTATATAAGTTGTTAAAATTTAATTGAATTATCAATATGAAAACCAAAAGCATTGGAATTTTAAGTTTGTCTGTCAATAACGCCAACATGCAAAAATAACTTAATAGATTTTGTTTATATTATTATATTGATTATAATATAAAATATGTCATATAAACTGAACAGATAATATATAACTTACTTACACTTACTTTACTTACTATATTACTTTTAATCCCGGGTAACTTAAGATACAGTGATATATAGGAGACATATTTCTTCATATGCGTATTCATTCTTCATATAAATTACGTATTTCCCGATAAGGGGTTATTAAATAATTGTTTTAAGATTACCGTCTATTTTATATTAATTACTAGCAAATACCCTCCCTTCGCTTTAGAAAACCAACATCTCATTATTTAAGGGCTGGGATTTTTTTTTCGTTCTGTTAATGAAAAATACATATATTAATACATCACTTTTTTTTATTTATGAATGGATTGAAATGAAACTAACTTTTAATATTAAGTGACGCTTACATAGTGTAACGAAATCGGATAAGCCTTTTCTGAGATTAGCGCGAACCAACGCACAGACAGACAGAAAAGTCTAACAACTATTGTTTTGTGTTCTATTGCGTTAATAAAGACCCCTAATAGTAGTTTTTCTCATTTATCCTCAATGTACAAAAAGCGATCAGTTAGAATTTTATTTTAAATATCGATAATACTAATCGCTCTCTTTTTAGTGACTATATCTGCTAGTTTTGTGAATAGTCGAGTGACCAATAATCTACAACAAAATATTTAACTATACCTAACTATTAATTCCTACCGACTAATGTTTATAGCGACTACCGACTTTGTGACAATGATGTCTATCTAATCTTACATATAGGTCATAGTTTATGCGTGAGTTAAAAGAGTTCATAATACGATGGCAAGTCCAAAAGTTCGTGGTATGGAGGGGATGGAGTGGGAATAGAGGAGCTTGCTTAGTGTCATACTATTTAAGGACTCGTTATTAGTATCCCAACCGTTGGCGGTGTCCTTTAGGAAGGGCCGCATCCGATAAAGGTTTAAGAGGCCGCAAGACCAAAGGCATTTTAGGTGGTGTTTACTGGGTAGGTACTCAAGGCCTAGCATCTATTAGATCACGCGTGAATCCCACATAATCAGCGTAGCCAGCTGAGTTGGGATGCATGAGCATTCACGATCCTTCTCCCGTAAGACGAAAAAAATCTTGCGTCATTCGTTTACAAACACTCTCCTGTAACTCTATATACTATAAAGAAGTAAATATGGAAAGATATTCAAACTATGTAGAAAATTGTGCATGGTGCCGTAATAAAATTTCTAACCAAGCAAGGAAAAATGCTCAATCCATTTTGCATAAAATGGGAAACGTTGATGGGGAACAACAACAACAAAGTTTTCATGCTACAGTTTAAGCAATTTATACTTGTTAATAAATAAATTTCAGGTATTTATTACGTATATTTATGTTTTCTTCGACCTCCAGCCCAGTTGGGCCTTGCTTTCCGAACGAAGTTTCAGGTTCAATTCCGGGGTAAGGCAGACATTTAGGTTTTTTTTATAAATAAAATAAGTTAACGTTGACAAAAATCCCGCCTGATGGTGAGTCGTGATGAAATCTAAGATATTGAACGCACTAAATTATAAAAGCCGATTCACTCTCCTCTTAAGTACACCGACGCGGGCAAGCTATTCTAGTCATTTGCAGTGCGCATAATGAAGGACTGTCGTCTGTACAGACTGAATGTTAACAACGTTATAATGGATAATACTCGCCGTATGTCGAGTTCTATAGAGGAACGGCGAATTAAAATTATATAATTCCTGCACACACTACCATACCGTAATGCTAGCAAGCTTGCGTCTGTGCTCAAGGCTTTGAAGATTGGTTTCAGCCAGATCTGGTCTCTTTGCGTGTCTCTCCAGCGAGTCGAAAGTTGATAGATGAGATTTGGCAGCACCAGCACAAATATGACATCAATACTCCACACATGGTTGATCCTAAGCTTTGTACAGCGTTAAAAGCTGTTTCGGTGTGAAGTACCGCCATACCTTCGCAAGGGCCCCGAGTTTATTGCAGCGCTTTAGCTTGGATTCGATGAACCGACCACAGTTGAGGTTCGAAAAAACTAATGATATGTGATAGGTCAATGTTTGTTCTCGAGTCACGGGTGCTTGTGATGTCGTATTTGTGTACCACCGGCAATACAAGGAATCTAATGTTTATCTCTAAGGGTTTTTCTCTCGACTTTTTTTAGATAAAGGTTATTAATAGATCTCTTATTGTTGGGAATTACCCGCAACGGCACGAGGTTATAGTTCTAAAATAAAAGAACCAGAAGAAAAATGTTTCATAAAATGTATTAAATATCTTTAACTTATTCATACATATCATATCATAATGCAATATAGACATATCATTTGAGTTATTATGTGTGATTATAGACTCAAATAAATACAATTGCACTATGCTGCACAACATTACGAAAATATGGCAATAGTATCTACGATAAAACAGTAACAATTCTTGAAATATTCACACTCTCTCGTGAACTGTCTCTAACTGTCTCGTTAGAATTAATATAGGTACTTCCAGATTATTGACAAATTAAAAAACCGTAAGACCGTAAATTAAAAAATTAAAATTGAAATAATCTTTTCAGATAGGTTTTTCTTAATTAAAAATATACGTACATTGTAAATATTGATACACTGTAAAAATTAACAATCAGTTAGCAATATTATATTTTATGAAAGACATCTTTGTAAAAATAGCTTTATGGTTGTTATTTTCACACAACTCATTACTGGCGATCCCTTAAACTTTAATATAAAAATTGTCTATTCATAGAACATAGATGTTTAAGGTATCTACTAAAATCAGTTCCATAAGTTTACCTTAAAGTAGATATTCCAATCTTTTCGTCCTTCCAATAACCTTAATCACTTAGTTGATTAATTAAATCACAGTTTATTTGGTTACAACTGGTGGCTCTGCTCGAAATCCGTGTTCGGGGTCAGCATCGTAGTTCACTACTCGAAGTTTGCCATTTTTGTCCATGTATCCGTAGTGGCCTTTCACATGTCCATCGTTGTCTCGCTCTTCGTAACGGAATTGACGATTCTTACTGCAAATATAACAATAATCTTATCGTAATAATTATATTAAACTAGGAGAGTATGTACTCAACGACGTCGACGGTTCTTTTTTTTTTATGACAATAGCCGACAAACGAGCAGACGAGCCACCTGATGGTAAGTGGTCATCGTCGCCCATAGACATCAGCAAGACCAAAGGTATCTTCTTTCGGGTAACCAGCATTAAGATATAAATATAATATTGAAAGCGACCTTAGGTCTGTTGTCAATCATGTCTTAATAGATTCGGACGCATTTAAGAAGATATTTGATACGAATGTTTTCCGTAATTCTTCTTGGTAAGGTCATTTTAATCTGACATTAAGTATTATCAAAATTACAACCATGACTAGGTTTTTTTTTAAATCATTACTGTTTTTTTACCCTTTGCCTGTGTCAAATCCAAACTGGTAGCTGTGTGGCCCCTTCATGCCATGCATTCGGAACTCCGTGCGGTCCCCTCCTCCCGATGGAGCGCGGCTATGATCATGGTTCACTGGCGCAGGTTTCGGTGCTTGCCGTAGAGGCGCATAATACGGTTGTTCTAATTTAATTAGTCAATAACATATAAATATATTATACATTAACATACAATAAAATATTCGTTTTTAAGCGAAGGTTTTCCATAATGTTTCCCTTCCCTTAAAAACGACCCTGTTTGTTCATTGCTAGTTTCTGGGTTTGATTGTTCTACTGTTACAAAAGTATAAGTACTATATGCTTGGACAAATATTTCACATATAACATATTTATTTACCACATAGTAATTGAGGCAAAAAGATAAATTGACGCGTAAGCATCTTCATGCAAAATTATAATTTTCTAAAAACGTGTGATAAATCTGACATTTATTATTTCTGCCTAATCGTTGTTATTAAATAAATAAACTGGACCGCAAAGAAAAAGGGTCGGTTAGAAAGTCTTCGCTGTCTTCAAAAGTACCTGTCCTAGTTGTATGAAATAAAGACTACATAAAAGAACATTTAATTCCATATAAAATAATATATAAAACGTTTTTATTTATTTTTGATAATTGTATAAAAAACTGAAAATATAAAATAATGGTAGTTTTTGAATTTAGGACCAAAAAATACTAATCAATTGTTTCGCGTTTGTTTTAATTTTGCAATAAAAAAGTTATGGATATGGTGTATCTTCCCTATAAATTTTATTATTCTGAAGTCATCATGTCGTTAAATCCTGTCAAATGTTACACGATAATTGGACTCTGAATGACTGGTCAAGAGTTTTTCAACGAGTCTAGATTATGTTTATACAAGCAAGACGGGAGGCAAAGAATGTACAGATAACCGGGAGAGAGCTATAACCAAGCCTGTATAGACGAGAAAGTACCATACGGCGGAGGCTTTGTTCTCGTGTGGCCTGGGATTTCTTCCGAAAACCGCACTGAGCTGGTGGTGATAGAAAATGGAACATCAACTGCAGAAAGATATGGCACGGAAATTCTGAATGACTAGGTTGGACATTTTTAGTGGACATGGGCGTGAATGCCGTTTTTATGCAACGCAATGTCCGCCCGTGTACAGCTCAGATATTGTTTGCCTATTTTCAAGAAGTCGGTATCACACAAATGGAGTAGCCAGCACGCAGCCCCAACTTAAACTCCATTCTAACTCTAATAGAGGAATGGTAGAATTTTCTGCAGCACCGCCTCATAAACCTAGTAGAAAGTATGCCAAATCACATAACAGCAGTAATGCAAGCTCGGCACATCTGTAACCAATCTACAATCACGAAAATACTGAAAAAACTACGTATTTTTATTTATCTTACATTTAATAAAAATAAAAAGCTTGAATTCATTTTTTTTTTGATTTCATTTAAGCACATTAAAATATCCTTTAGTCTTTATTTCATAATGCTAGGTCGGGTACTTTTGAAGATATTGAAGATTTTTTAACCGACCCTTTTTCTTTGCAATCCAATGTACAATTATATTTAAATGTGAACATACGTTCTCTATAATTGCTTGCCGATGTATCTTGTTCTTGTGACGACACATCCTCATTAGATTCACTGGTTTCTAATTCTTCTACCTGGTGAATAAAATCATTCACTATACATATAATGTTATACGTACAATCATAAATAACAAAGTTTTATTCATGTTTATTTTACCTTAATACTGTCTGGTTTTCTTGTTAATAAGTGTTTCTTTTGAACTCCTTCGAAGTTGTGAATTGTTTTATCCTTAGAGTGTGCTTTATAATCATTGTCAATATTTGGATTCGTCTTAAACTCTTTAAGTGGTTTAAGTGTTTGTTTTTCAGCTAATAATTCATTATTAAATTGTGTTACAGGAATTGGTATAGGTTTAAATGCTCCTGTGTATTTTTTTGGATATAATTTTGTTGGATTTTTATATTTCTTTGTTATATATGGAATTTGAGCAAAATTAGCTGTACGAATATTATTTGGAACCGATATTGGAGGACCATTCCAAAATGTTAAGGGATTACCTGCTGGCCAAGCTGTGTTTTCATTATCAAATGGAATGTCTATGGCTGCATCAGATATGCTGGCCACATATTCATTTGGAGCGTTTTCTAAAGGAGGCTGAAGATCCCTTGATGGAACAGGTACATGCTTACCTCTGACGTCTAATAACTGACTGGTTATGAATTTACCATATATCGGTTCCGGTCGATTAACGTCAATTGGAACTGGATTGGCATCAGGTTGTTTCGGAGGAAGTAACTGTCGAGATAACGGAGAGATTGCTGGTGCAATCGGATACCAGTCTGTTTGCTTTCCGGCTTCCGTTGGCTTGTAGTAATTTGATGGATTATCTTCTGAAGGTGGTAATAAATATGTGGCAAGGGTGCCGATGTCGTCGGATATATCTTCTAAAGGACGGTAAGAACTCGGTCGCTCCCGGTAACTGTCTTCTTGGTCATTTTTTGACTCATAATAGGTAGGTTTTTCAGGTCCAGATTCATAATAGATAGGTTTTTCATATGCTGCAGCATCATCATTTTTAGTTTGGGTGATATTTTCGTCAGATTTCTCTACTGGTACTTTTATTCCTGTTACGGAAAAAATCGCAGTTGCAACCTGTAAAAATGACAAAGTATAAATAGGTAAATTTTCTGATTCGTAGACCAATGAGTCGTTAAAACCTACTATTCGATTCAATGATCGGAGGTACCGGTTTCCAAAATGATATTCCGTATGTCTTTTATTATTCACCTTCTTACCAAATCATTAAATATTCTTCACCTTAACGTTAAGGTTGTTAGGTGCATAAATAAATTAATTAATTAATTTAAATTTAGTAGTAAGTTTACTGCTTAGGTAGATTTTCAGAGAAACAGACGTAATTCGATGACTGAACTATTTCAAAATATGCAGCCCTCAAAATTATGTATACCTATTCTGGTAAGTGTTAGCTATATCATTACCAGATCATTTGAAATGGTTAAAATATGTATTGAGTAACAACGTTTTTTGTTTCGGTAAATTTGCAACCACTTCGGATACAGATTTGTTTTTCAATTAAACGTTATTAAATTAGGAGGTCATGATATACTTAAAAGTATTGTTTGAATGAACATGATAATGGGGGTCCTAGTACGAGTAATTGCATAAACATTTTAAAAATCAATAACATTAAAGTAACCAAAATTGTTGCTATCTCCACTGAACCGTAAAGACGATTGGCCTGTGACCAAATAAACAAAAAATCCCACAACTGTGTTCAATTTTATGTTACCACAGATCACGTAATACTCGATCAAGGAAAGTGTGTCAGTATTGTAAAAAGTAATCCGTTTGTTGACACAAATTAAAATACCACGCGGTAAATAAACTAGTTTATATAACGAAGGCTATTTATTCACTAAGACCAAATTGGAAGAGGACATAAGATTGAGATCCAGGCATTCTGAGAGATCACCTTTCATCAGATGATGGCTTTCACCAGACGTGGTAGCGAGAGGTCGTCTCCTACAGCCGCGACGAGTTCAGGACATTCGATGGCCCATGCTGGGCAATTCTCCAGCGTCTTTCTCTGTGCCGTATCCTCGACGCAGCTGCAGTGGTGGCACATGGTAGTCGGTTCCCTTCCGACTATTCGGCACAGATACTTTCCAAAGCATCCATGCCCAGAGAGTATTTGTACCAGTCGAAAGGTTAGCGACCCACGCCGCCTGTCTATCCAATCCTCCAAGAATCAATTGACGTACCTAAACTAAGATATCCCAACATTTCAGGGCAACGAAAATATATATTTTTTAAACTAATATTGTTTGTGCTGGTACTATTCCTTTTACTGCCAGTAAAGGTCACAAGTATTTGTATTTAAATAAATTTATGTAGAGCTTAGCGAGAAATTTAAATGCAAAACCAAGTAGGACGCACATTTTTTCCACGAAATAAAAGAGGCTGTTTAAAGTCGAATGGAATACATAACTATTTCTTAAAGCTAAACTCTTAATCTGATGGTCAAGAAAAATTCATTTGAACTAAAATAACAAAAGTAATTAAGCAACACGAGACACAATACCTAAATAAATAATATTTGATTGACTATATATTAGGCGATCAATGGTGGCTTATATTTACACCGAAGACGGAACAAAATTCAAATTCGAAGAGTAGCAGATTGTCGCCTGCAAAAATAACTAATAAGAATAAATTTAGCCCATTTCCCGTGATATATTAATTTATTCGAATGATGATAATTCGATATCCGGGTATTCGACCATCTTAAGTCATTAAAATAAAACTGCATATGCTTATAAAACGTGCATACCTATTCATTTTTTTTTATTAAATTAGTCTTTTATAAAGTAGCCGTTAAATTAAAAATGGGAAAATTGTAGGTACCTATGTGACTGATACCGTTGTCGGTCCATTAAACACTTTCTACAAATGTCCTAGAAAGTTGCGGTTTTCAATGGTGATCGGAACCGATGCCTCTATAACGACTGCAAGATATCAATATCAGCTATTCATTACCTATCCACAAACATTGTTGAGCTTTTAAAGAAATTGAACTTAAATTAAAACAATAATTACATGTGTATTATTACTACACTCTACAACAAAACTACACGAAGTAGGATATGTACAACTATAGGTAGGGCTTAAGCTTGTTTTAATCTTCAGCTATCTATTTATAATATTGGACCTTTAATTAGTATAACTATTGTAGTCACTTGTCTAACGTCGCGATCGGCTTCAGTTTGTAAACATTAGTAGGTATGTAACTAAACAGACTATATTATTAAATCATGTAATTAAATTCTAGTAATCAGAGAAGCAGAGACGTGTATATAGATATATTCGTAAGATAGATAGATATATTCGTGTATACTCATATTCAAACATATTTTGTGTATTTATATGTTGCATGAGATAAGAAGAACTTTATATCTTACAATAAAACCTAATTGCAACAGATCTCTATATATGTAACATAAAAATGACTTACATGTTGGTATTATGATGCAAATAAAATAAACAAACCACTTATAATTTATGTTGAAATTACACAAGAATGTATAAAATGTAAGAAACACCTGCGCTTCGACTTATATAAGAGGTACCTATTTTGGTTTGTATATCACAAATCATATTTCAGTCGTTGATCAACTTAACACCAATAATGACAGCCTAACCAACTTTCTTTGTTACGCAGGTTGCGCAGTCGTCTTTCAAAGGAACTTTGCCTTAGAAAGGAAGTGTTAACACTCAAAAATTTCCGCAGCTTATTTATTCAACAGATGAGCTTCTATTGCCTTAACGTTATTGGAAGACCTTTCTTCTCCGACATTATAGCCACTTTGAACGTGACATTCGACCGAAATGGCCTGCAAATATTGCTTATG
>DWPT01006077.1:0-11718 GCA_018251895.1 Agathymus mariae mariae
CATACTTTCTGGTAATTACGGTTATTTTCCTGGGGCATTTGAACTTAGAACAAAATTATGATGCATTCAACTGATAAATTGCATAAAAGTGGTATTTTATTCAGGTAGAGATGTAGCTAGAAGAGACCTTGAGATTTTAACATTTAGCCTTCATTTCACATCACATTAAAATTCCCCCAACAATTTTGATAACCCTAATAACAATAACTGTGTTGAAAAAATCAAATTCCCGCATAACTTTGCCGGGGTTAATTAGATTCTATTGACCTCACAATAGCTAAAGAAATATTGTTCACACTTTTATTGGCTAAATCGAATTGCTTTGTACGAGAATAAATCACGTCAAATAGTCTGTATGAGTCAGCAGTATTTTATTAGATCCTATTGTGAGTTCTCTTTGAGGGTTAGATCGTAAAATTACATCATTCGAGATGATAAAATCCAAGTTTTGTATGTGTAATTTTATTGGACGGTAGATCCAATTACGTTATTCTTATGTTATTGAACGCTACTGTTCGTGTAATCTGCCACAATATTTATCTTTAGTACATCCTCTGCCAGAGTTTAGACCGCCATTTCTACTGTGTCCGTTTAATGTCCGATTATAATTGTCACCTATATAAACAATAAAAATTATTAGCTACGCTATTTTATATCCTCTCGTTCATACGCCTGTGGCTATGCAACTAGTACTTTAGTTAGTACAATAAAGATTTCCATGAGTATTACAATCCAAATACGAAGACAAAAAAGTAGCTTATCAAAAAGTACTCATGAAATAGTTCCACTGTGGAGGGACCGCATACTAACGTGGCTTACATCCTCAGTCGAACCTTGCATAAGTCTTATCGGGATTAAGTTGTGCTGCTATTTACTGCTTGATGCTGCATTTAACTTGCACATTGTCATTAAATTATAACTATGTTTTTTAAATTCCCGTGTTTCTTTCTATATTATGTTTTTACATCGCTATTTAAGATTGTTTCTTTACGTATTTTGTCCAAGTTGTGAATAAATGTATTCTCTTCTTTTTTTTTCTACTACATTATTATCTATCTTAAATGAGGACGAGATTGCATCTAAGATTTCAGTGAAAGATTCTCCTTAGACAGTAATAGTAATAACGATTGAATTTTTTTTAACCAGGCAAGTGGGACGCAACCTCATCATCCCTGGAGGAACTCGCACTATCGACGCTACTGGCAAGCTGGTAATGCCTGGGGGTATCGACCCCCATACTCACTTCGAGCTGGAGATGATGGGTGCGAAGACAGCCGATGACTTCTATAAGGGAACCAGGGCTGCAGTGGCCGGTGGAACTACCACTGTCCGTAAGTAAATACAACTCTCATGCCTCATTCCTTGTGTCCAGACTCCACAGATCGCCCTAAGCACTGCGACACTGTTCGTATCTTACTATTGCAATTGTTAACAAGTTTACAGGTTGTAAAATTGTTTACCTGTAAATAAATCTTTCAAACTCTGAATTTTTGAATTATTTAAAATGTTTCGATAGCTGCAACTTTTTTGTTTTGCCCTTGTTTGTTCCTCTACTTACAGTGAGATAGCATGATCAGTGTAAATCACGCTATCCTAGTATGGATTTGTGATTGCAGTACAATCATTTTAAAAATAATCACCCTTCCGTCCCATTTTGTCTCATTGATAGGCTCAAGACACCTCTCACAATGAGAAATCTCAAGAAACTAGGTAATTTTAACTGTAACGGGTACTCACGAATTTTGTTTCCTTTACTGATATTTCGACCCAATTAAATGGATCATGGTCACGGCGAGACTGTGAGATGACGAAATATCGTTAGAAAACATTAAAAAAAAGCGTTAGTACGCCTTATAAATAAAATAAGTAATTAATTATCGAACGTCTAACTGCCGACCACGCCCACAAATAATTCGATCGTTCATTTACGACTGACTGCTATCCGTCGAAATACCTAAAGTTCTTCCACTTGTATTCACGTACATACTATGTATATTTGAAGTAAAATCTTTAAATTATATTTTAATTAGAATCGTAATGATTCTATTGTATGAACCTATAATCTTCATGTCAACAAAGATAACATTTAGTTGCTTCATAATCACATCCTAGATGTCGCTAGTATACTCATTCGAAATTTAATTTTAAATTCGACATATTGCAATGACGTGCTTTTATATTTTTGTAAAACAATGTCGCAAGTTGATGTGACCTACTATTATTCTAGTGTTATTATTCTTAATATTATTTTGTTCATCTTGTGGTCGAAATTCTACCGCAGTAAATTAATAACGTTGTTTTGAAATTATTTTATTGATGACACTAAACCTAGTTAATTGCTATCGACTGTAAAACAGAAACTCTATTGACAAACGAAAAAGAAAATGATACTTAATTGTATTGTCTTTGCCAATTTTTATATAGATTATTCTTATAATTACAGTCGACTTCGTGCTGCCACAGAAGGGCCAGTCTCTATTGGAAGCGTACAACAACTGGAGAGAAAAGGCCGATAGCAAGGTAACATCACATTTTAATGCAGCATGTAATGGAAATCTGCTTTTAAGAAACTTGAATTATCACAAGAATTAAGGTACAATATCTTATAGAGGAGCACATGGTGACCATTAATAATAATAAAATAAACGTTCACCAACACGCCATAGTCCGAGAGCAAACAAATGTTTTCCTCAGCTGGAATCGAAGCCGGCGCCCATCCATCCCTCGGCAGACAGGGCTACTACCAACTTGGTTACGTACGTAGAATCTAGTAATTTTGGATATGTAGTGTTCACAAGCTATTTTATGTCCGGAGTTTAGACAATAATGGTTTTTATAGATTTTCATAGTCTCGGACACGTGAATCTAGCCACTTCGCTTTTTTTACGTGTAACGTAGTTCCAGGACTCCACGTCATTTTCATTTATATATTCATCTATACCATTATATTGTTAACTATAAACTACTTTAACACATCGCTTGAGAGTTGCAATAGATAAATCAGGTATCAAATTTGGAACAACATTGTAAAAACTAACATCTTAATTAAATTCACTAAATGAGAATTGATTATAATCTTAATTTGTGATCTTCATTTGTTTCTTCCTCACCAGGTATGCTGCGACTACGGTCTCCATGTGGGCGTGACGTGGTGGTCGCCGTCCGTGAAGAAGGACATGGAGCAGCTGGTGACTGACCAGTATGGTATCAACTCGTTCAAGATGTTCATGGCATACCGAGATGTCTGGATGCTGAATGACTACCACCTTTATCAGGCGATCGAGCATTGCGCTAACTTGAAGGCGCTGCCGCAGGTATGGTTCTGTTGTTTGGAAGCAGATCCCCGCTTTCATATTAGCCGGCATTGTCGGTGACGCCTTTGGTGATACGGGCAATGTTCGAAAGGCATTTATTTCATTTGGCGCATGTGACGCTCTTTGAACGTGAGACTATTTACTTTCCGTTTCAATCCGCTGCTGGGGTTGGTTTCCGTTCACTAATGGTTTATTTTTAAATATAGTTTAGTTTTAGTTCCTTTACAAAACACCGGAGTCTTCTGACACAAACATTTTTTAATGATTTAGCATGACGCCAAAACTATCTTAAAGTTCCGTGTGACGCTTGTGAAAGTTTCTAAATTCTTTTAATTTTGATTGTGAGAGGTCTATTCATATTCGAACTTGCTTAACTAGTCCAAATGAAACACACAATTTGTAAATAAGTTTATAAAATCTGAGAAACAAAGAAGAGAGTTTACGCAATGATAGTGACAACAAAGTTCAAACCAAAATTTATTTTAAAATATGTAATTTTCCAGGTGCACGCGGAGAACGGTGATATCATCGCGCGTAACACCGAGAAGCTGCTGGCGGCCGGAGTGACGACCCCCGAGGGGCACGAACTGTCCCGGGACGAGGAGGTGGAAGCCGAAGCCGTAAACCGGGCCTGTGTCATCGCCAACCAGGTGCCAAAACATTTATGCCTCACTTACTATGATCGTAACATAAACATATCAACCCGTGAGTTATAGTGAGCGGATGTGAAAGTATGAGTTGTACTGCTTTTTTATTTGGACATACTAATGCCGATAATGATCCCGTTCGGACTACAACAATGACAATGCAATGACGACATTTTAATCCTTTTAAAACGGGACCTGCCTGTCGGCAGAACGAGGTCGTGTTCCAATCTTCATTGAGAGAGACTTTGACTAAGGTCCAATGTCCTTGTTTTTTATTGTGCTCAAGTATACAGAACTAAGATTAATTTAAGTAATATAATAAATAAAGCTCATAACTTCTTCCATTTCCATTTATCACCAGGCCAACTCCCCGCTGTACATCGTCCACATGATGTCAAAGAGCGCAGTGCAGGCGCTCCGCATCGCGCGCTCCCGCCAGAAGCAACCGGTGTACGGCGAGACGCTGGCGGCCACCGTCGGCACTGATGGTGAGTGTTCCATGTATGTCTTCGTCAAGTATTTGAACCGTCCATGAATGTTGGTTACTGAGTAATTAGAAAGTTTTCTTTGTAATCTTTCTTTGATTTTTAAAGACACATATTTTAATAAGCTTTTATTAATTGCTGTAAGTCTTTATAAAAACGTTATTATTGTTGTAAGTAAACAAAATCCTTTGAAAAGTCTTGTAATTTTTGTCTTTCAAACGATAGTTAAATAAAAAGCACGGTAATGTTTATAAACTAAAACATATATTAACTAACTAATAACTGTAATGAACCTATTAAATATATATATAGCATGGTTTATATATTTATTATATTATTTAATATATAATATATTATTATAAATATAATTCACTAAGTAGTAAGTTTATAATAATAAATTTGCGACATCATCGTTACGGTCTACAAGCGCTGCGTGACAGGCGAGCTATCCTTCAGGGCCGTTAACGTAAGGGCGACCAATCGCGGGTTGCGATGTTGATTGGCGACGGTGCTTGACATCAGGGGGCCCATCTGATTTTTCGCCAGTCCTTAAAACGATAAAAAAAAACAGGTAGTTATTCGATACCATGAACAAACATGTTACGACAGTTAATCTCCTCAACATGTTGCGACAGGTACCCACTACAGGAACGCGTGTTTCCGTCATGCAGCCGCGCACGTGCTCTCGCCCCCCCTGCGCCCCGACCCGGACACCCCCCGTGCCATCATTGAGGCCTTGGCCGAGTGAGTATTATTATCTATGAACTAAATCTAAATCAGTAATTGTTATTTATCCTTCCATGTTGTTTCTTTTTTGTGCAGTCCAGAGCTTGTCTTGTTAAAACTTAATTAATATATTAGTCATTCTACATTCGATTTTAGGATTATCTTATTTATTATAATTGATCTATAAAAGGAAGGTTGCCTGACTTTTATAACCGCTAATTATAATCGTTGTAATAAGTAATAAAAATTAACTTGAAGTCATAAAAAACTTCGAAATAGTATTATTATTTTTACAAAAAGATTAAGACTGAGCATTGAACGTTTGTGCGTTTCACAGTGCGAAAAATATTGCTAACCGCGCCGACAAATGGCTCTGGTATCCATTATTTTTTTAGTAACGCAGGTAAAACTACAGTCAGCTAAGTCGACATTAACACACAAACTGAAAAAATATCTAAGGATATGTTTCCTTAATTTCTTTCTAAACGTTTACATAATAAAAATCTAATTAAAAAATCGAGGCTTGTAACTCCAGCCTTTTCAACGGGACGTTGTTAAAACAATCAACAAGGACAACGTTTTTTAAATTAAGGTGCAGTACGTGAGCAACGGTAGGTGATGACTTATGGTACCCATTGTTTTCAGTGATGATCTCCAGCTGATTGGCAGCGACAACTGCACCTTCCACGAGAAGGATAAGCAATTGGGCAAGGACAACTTCTCCAAGATACCCAATGGAGTGAATGGTGTTGAAGACCGCATGGCTATCTTGTGGCAGAAGGCTGTTAACACAGGTAATATTTGAGTCCCACTGCTGGACTTGTACATTGACAGATATTGGTAGATTTTAAAAAATAATTATAGCGTCTAATGCATACAGCTGTATGCTGGATTTCTCATAATATTTAGCTTGTCTGAACCATGTGATAGTAAATTCCAAATACATATATCTCTTCAAAACCTGAGGCCCTGGTATCAACATGGAAGTTATTAGGAAGATATAATCTTCACTATGATGACACAAATTAAGCTAATCTCTGGTTTGAGTTATTAGTCAATTTCCAATACGCAGAAGGTTTATGTTCATGTATATTTCTTATGTATGTACAATCGTTGCTCCGTTTATGTAATGATAATTAGTTTTTAGTGTATAGGAGATGGTTTAGGTGGTGATGGTCATAACTGCGGTGAGCATCTGATGATGGATTCTGGAGATAAAGAATGGAACTCTTCAACGGATGGGAGTAATTAAGACGTATTAAAAGATTATAATTGTTAGTAAAATTAACATTACAAAACCAGTCCAGCATTGTCCATCTCCCGTCAAGAAGATAATGTGCCTTGGAGACAAAAATGAAAGTCCTTAAAGCATAAGGATAATTTTACCTTATTTTCAGGTATTTGCTATTGATATAAATTACGTTACAATACCTGAACATAAGCAATCATGTCAGAGTCTGATGATTTAGTGTAGAGATGAAAAATACGAGTTGTACAAACTTGTAGGCGTCATCATACCATGATATTGTACTAATGATGAGAGTAACAGACAGACAGAAACCACTTACTTTGTATCTTATCAGTCGCGATCTAGTCGTCCCGTTACATAATAATTTTATAACACCATACTTAATACTTACGTAATATATGATCAAATAATTATTTAAAAAAAAGCTTTAAAAATCCAAACTACAAAATGGCAGTAAAATGCTAAAATAAATAACAGATTTGATTTAAATATAACATTGATAAAATGTGAACAAACATATAACTATCAATTATTCCTCTTTAATTCTTCAGGTATAATGGACCCGTGCCGCTTCGTAGCGGTGACCAGCTCGACGGCAGCCAAGGTGTTCAACCTGTGGCCACAGAAAGGCCGCATCGAAGTCAACAGCGACGCGGACGTCGTCGTGTGGGACCCGCGCCTCGAGCGAACCATCTCCGCGCAAACGCACAAACACGCCGTCGATTTCAATATATTTGAGGTATTTATGAGTGATCCAAAGACCCTATACAGTGTCACCTATGAGTCCGAAAAGAAATTAAACCGATGAGATATAGTTCTAACATTTAAATACAGATGGCGCGGTAAAACATTTTTAGTAAGAAGTACATTTCCCGCGAACTGGGTTTATACACAGTATTAAAAAAGAGTGAAGATAAAAAAATCATTTTAAATCAGATTTACATAAGAAATTAAGTTTTATTCTATGACATATAATGACGCATAAATAGGAAGCCGTTGCCATTCTCAGAAGAGGAGACATTTGTTTACCAATGGATGACAATTATAATACAAGCTTTTTATTTATTGCCAAAGCAAGAGTAATTTTACCCTACCCTCTCGGAAATTTGTATGTTGTTTACTTTTAGCTATACCCTCCACACTTTTTTCTATTACTCCATACCCTTCCCATAGGTGGCCTAAAAGTAATAGCTCTTTAGTGGCGAGGCCGCCAACTGTAGTTTATTATTAATTATGATATTAATTTTTATTTTTTTCTTACTGATTGACTGATTACTTACTTTCTAACTGATTATGAAATTGAGTGTATAATAAATGTAATTTTATTAAATATTAGTTTTTTTTAACCAGGGCCAGAACGTGATCGGCAGTCCGCAGTACGTGATCGTTAACGGGCGCGTCTGTCTCGATGACGGCGAGTTGCGAGTAGTTGAAGGTATTTAGAAAATAAATATATAACAATGTGATATGTTAATTTAAATGTATTAATTTCCATAGATACACTATATAAAAATATTGTCTCCAGGGCTCGGCAAGTTTTTAAAGACGCCTGTAAACAGCCCGTACGTGTACGGGGGCGAGGCGCCTGGGACTCCTGCCACACCTGAGGAGCTGCAACACTCACCCATGCGCGTCACCAACGGGACTCCGCCAGCTGGTGAGAAACATAGACACATACATACACATACACAAAGGCTATTTGGTAACCACCTCTTACTTAATTGACCCAACGCAATATTAGTATGAAAGTTATAAACACAAACAAATAATAAATGTTTACACGTATAAATTATCAGACAATCCATAAACAATGTCAGTAAAATTATTTAAATTTTGAATCAATAGGTTTTAATGTAATTTTAAAATATTTCGTATACTTTACATGAATGTCCCATGGAAAATCAGTCAGCTAAATGCCAGCGACGCCATCTAAATGCCAGCGACGCCATCTAACATAAAACAACAAAAACGCGTATCGGAGAGCAATACATGACAATGATTTTATATACGTGTAGAATCAATCTATTATAATATAAAATTTCAATGTTTATTATTATTATATGATATTTATAAACTCTGATGATATGTTAAAATTGTTTTGTTTATAAAACTTAAAATGAATTTGTAGCGAGTCTTAGTGAAAAAAGTATAAAACAGATGGCGCTGATTACTATTATAATGTTGAATGCTCTAGAATATTTTGAAGGCAATAAAATAAAACGATAGGATTATTGTGAAATTAATCACAAAACTACAATTGGGGTTTTCAATCTATCAGAATTTCCAATATTTTTGTTTCCAATTTGTTATATTTTCAAATTGTCAAATTATTTTTTATTACGGATACGATTTAAGTGACGCTAGTAGACGTATAACCCAAAATTAACAAAGACATGAACTCGTGTAGATAAGTCATTTTTGGTGACAAATATTATGAATATTTCTATTTTTAAATTTACATGAGTTGACTATTATAATTCAATGTAAATAAATAATTTCATGTTAATGTTGCCAGCAAGAACTGCCTAAGATAAAGTTTCTACTAGTATCTTATTTGACAATATTTGACAAGTGTCAGATGTTGATGATATCAAAAAGGATTAATACCAATGTAAATAACATAACATTATGAAGATATTTTAAATCCAGCGAATTACGCCTATTGTATTAAGTAATTCTCATCGAAGTTGAATTAAGAATACTCAAATAATTCTAGCTACTAAGGAAGACATCGCGATTGACTTCAGAAATTGTATTAAAATGTGTGAGTTTTATAATTATATATGCAGTTGAAAGTAAATGAAAGTATAGCGTGACAAACTGGGGCATTGCACGAACCAAGAACACGCTACGACTAACCGAGGTTAGAAAAAACTGTTTGCTTTTATTTTATTTTATAAAACAAACAGTTCAAATTGTTTTAATCATCCCAACCCTGCGTCTAACAGCTTGGAACATTTATCCATTCCATCTATAGTGTGGTACAACACCCGCCGCATTGAAGCTGTGCCTTTTATAATCTACCACTTCATATTCCATTCCAGACGTAGTTATGCTGAAGCACCAGCTGGAGAGTGCGTCACTAGCTGGTTCGGGATGCAGCACCCCAACGGGCCGCAAAATGCGCGAGCCTGGCCAACGGGATCTACAGAACTCCACCTTCTCCATCAGCAGTTAGTGTCACTTCATTCACTAGCTTTTATCCTTTCCAGAAGACTGATGAAGACCAGTACACTGATAAGATCAATCTGATATGCATAAAGGCTTCATATATAAACTTGGAATCGTCTGAACTCTAAACATTGCGTCAATTTGCGAGAGTTGTCAGGCACACACCTCTGCGGCGAAGTATCATATTTAGTTCATTTATTTGTTATAATATTTTCTTTTAATAATTTTTTGATTTTTTTTATGCTTGATTACAATTCCACCTGAAGACAAGTGGAGATGTAGTCCGGGATGGTGTAGTGTAATAAGTAAGACCGATTCACTATTAACATCAAGATACCTGCATAATTAATCAATTAATAATTGATAAATAAATATAATTGTCATTAATAGTATAATTCAAAATTGCAAATATTCAAAAAGTGCTAAGTAATATGTGCACTATTATGAAAAAAAAAAACATATACATTGGATTTCATTTATTACAACCTTGGCTATAGGGACGTTAAATCTAAGCTTATTGAGTTTAGAGCATACTTAAGTAGTCTTCATATGCCTGTAGCGACTTCTAATATAACGCCGAGTTCGGGTGTAGCGACTGTTTTTAACCAGTGATTTGTGACATATTCCTAGAAATGCCATGCACGTGATACGACGGCAGTACTGATCGCTTTCTTATCTTTTGTGTACATCCGCACAGATGGTCAGCATTGTGGTGACCTCTTGTTTAAAGTTATTAACTAGGGACCCGTACTACGCAGGTGAGCGTGTACGTTTCGCAGTTATAATGATTCAGTTACAAAGTGATATTCTGAGTGGAAACTGTGGTTAGACTTTTGAGTAAGTAATAGCTCCTAGACGCTCATTCACTGTTAAAGAAAAGGCGGAAATTATTTCAAAATTGAAAAATGGTGAAAACAATAGTGATTTGTGCAAAGAATACAAAGTTTCAAAAATATTAGATTCAAAATATTAGAATTCTTTGAATCAAAATCTTTGAAAATTAAGAAAAACCGTAAAACGACGCATCAAGATATCGAAAATGTCCTTCTAGTGTGGTCCAAAGCACAAAGAAGCCAAAATATCCCGTTGAGCGGTCGTCTGCTGCAAGAATAGGCTAATCATTTTGCCAGACTGTTTGGAAATATGGATTTTGAATGTTCCGAGAGCTGGATATACCGATTTCGTCAACGACACGATAATGTCACAGACAAAGTTTGTGGAGAAGCCGCTGGTGTATCGCAAAGTGACTGTGACAACTGGCTAAAAACAGTTTTCCCAAAATTGTCTGAACATTACACTGAAAGCCAAATATGGAACGCTGATGAGACAGGCTTGTTTTTTAAGCTAGCTCTTGAAAATCCTTAAAGTTTAAAGGGGAAAAGTGCGTCGATGGTAAATTATCAAAAGACAAAATCACCGTGCTTGTTGCATCAAGTATGGCGGGGGTAAAAATAAAATTATGGATCATAGGCAAGGCAAAAAACTCAGATGCTTCAAAAATGTTAAATCTTTGCTTGTTGATTACGAACCAATTAAAAAGGCCTGGATGACTTCAGACATTTTAGAAAAAGTTTTACGAAACGGGACTCCCAGTTAAGAAGCAACAAACAGAAGATCATTTTATTTACTGGCAGCCAGCCCGGCTCATCCTAGAATTGAGAATGTGACCAACATAAAGCTGACATTTTTACCACCAAACACTACATCAGTGATTCAACCGATTGACCAAGGGATAATTAAAAACCTCGAAAGTCATTATCGAAAGATTTTCGTACAAAGAATGAGGTAATCGTAAAAACGACACACATTTTCCGTCAATCTTTTAAATGCCATTGAATAGGTAACTACGGCATGGTCTCTTCTTCTTGGTTCTGTAAATCTTCGAAAATCACAACTATTGACGACGACTCTGATGATAATTGGACATAGCATTAGCACAGTTGAGAGCAACATCGACCAGCGAGACAAACATCGCAATTGTGGATTTAGAAACCTATGTTGATATTGATAGTCAACTTATCACTGCTAACAGTATGTCTGATAGGGAAATAGTTGAAGCTGTTATTTCATCACATACGACGCTTGATGAAGAAAATGAGGAGGAAGAAGAAGATTGCAAAGAACAT
>DWPT01006078.1:0-11718 GCA_018251895.1 Agathymus mariae mariae
TGTCCGATAATTGTTATAGATACAATAAGAGTGTAGTGTTGGTCAGTGGTGTATTTATTATACGTGTTCTAACAGTAGTTATTGTAAGTTTGTTTATTGATTATTGATGTTTTGAAGTTTCAATTACAGAAATTATATAAGTTACAAGTTAGCGGTAATGTCTGTCAGAGAAATTTTTGAACGACGGATAACGTATATTGAAGAATTGAGATGGGAGCACAAAATAAATATAAGTACATTTTCGTTAATGTAAATAAATATATATATATATATACGTAGATGTTTATATATTAAATTAATAATTCCTGTATATCTTGTGTAGTATTTTCACGCCTGCAGAATACAGGAAGTGTTTAAGTCCATCCCTTAAAGTAAATTGTGCAATAAGTTTCCAATACGATGATGGCTGAATAATAATTACTTAAGTTGGCCTATTAAGGGCAATCAGTAGTTGAATGGGTGATCCCTAGTGGCAACCTTTTACAAACGAATCCGTGGTTTGGAGGGTATCATGCCGTCTTGGTCACCTTCAGGATCTAATTTCCGACACCACCAAGTTGTGAAATAAGTCTTTCGGTAATTCATACTGGAACAGCGTGGTGAGAATACTACAAGCCTTACGCAATTGCGATGAGAGAATCAAACTACGGTGTGAGATTTTTACGCGAAATACACTTGATCAAATACGCCACATAAAATAAAGTTTTGCGAATCGCGTTTGGTGGATGTTCGTTGTTTCGAGGTAACATTGCGTTGAAAAACGACTATATAATTGAATGAACTTTATTTAGATTCATAACGAACCATCCTTTGTTTGTCTTCTTTAATTACAGTAAAATATTTGATCCTATATCATTTGCGTACTTGTAATGAGACTTTAGCGATCACCCTACAACAGAAGTTATGACACTTATTAGTAAGCCTCTGAAATAATTATTATTGTGTATGTTTTTAATCACTTTTAATTACGTAACTAAACAAATAAAAAAATTAAAACTGGTTATTCGGCACTGGTAAGTATATACAATTATTCTTTTATACAATGAAATGATAACGGAAAAAACAGTTCAAGAAATAAGAAAGGAAGCCTACTCCTAGTAAACTCCTAGTCAACTCCTAGTCAGTACTGTACAGTGTGGGACCGAGTGTAACGTATATTTAACATTAAATGATAATCTTTTAGGAATATGTCGCTTTCCTCATCCTTTCAAAATAATTAGCCATGCAGAACACGTTTCCTATTTTCTTTATTATTCTGTATTCCGCCGATACCTTACTAATAGCAAAATATCATTTATACCTAAGGTTGACTATAATTGGTTAAAAACTATCCCACGTGTCAAATTATTTGATAAAAACCAACCGTCGTCTTTACAATTATGTGTAAAGTTCCTCGGGTACTAAGAGAGGCAACAACCATTAAACCAAGAGTGTTCACGATACTGAGGTGATCTGTTATAAGATTTCCTTCAGATGTTGTGGGTAAGCTTGAGTTTGTTACTGTGAGCATAGAAAATGTCAGGACACTGAGTAACTTGACTGATTCCGCAGACACGTCCACGTTGTATTACTCGTGTATAATCTAATCACTTGAATGTCATTGTGTTTACGGTTATTTAGTTGTGAATTTAAATTAATAATCTCATTACATGATATTTTGTATGAACTTTCTAAATCGTACCGGCTCTATTTTGCTAAGGTCAACTTGTAAATTTATTTTGTGAGGCAAAATTATTTTTCTCAAAGATGATCTTCACGTTCCAATTTATCGGACATTTTGATTTCAGGCTTACAAATCATTTGAACATAGTTTTCATAACAATAAATCGATATAGGGAAGATTGCACATTGGATTCGATTATTGAGCAAGAACTCAAAAGTATTCCAATACAATTCGTACACAATATTTTGCAAAGAAGGTCGAAAATTTTGTTAAAATCAGACAAAATAAGAAGATAACGATTACGGTTTCCTTTTAAATTATAACTTCTATAAATGTGAATAAATTTTGTTTAATTTATGCCAACATACAATAAATATGCCTATATATGCCTATAAACATTTCGAACAACAATATGAACAGCCCAACGAGCTAACATATCTGCGTCAGATCGCCGGTACACTAATGTAGGGCTTAATTTCCGGGACATAATTATATAACTCAGTAGGACATATGTAGCGAATGCAGGAATGCGACCGCATTGCTCAGTCACCTCGCGTAACAAAATTACATGTTCATATCCGAGCGTACAACATACTCGTGTTATACGTGTATCCAAAACTCGCCTAATTACGTTCGGTAATTGCTGTAGCCCTATAATTGTAATAAACTGATATATGAACATCTATTACGGCAACGAGCTATTGTGTGATATACAATAGTTTGTAATAACAAATATTTAATTAATCAGATAATCCATTACCGGTCCATATTACATTTTGTAGTAGAATGTAGTAGAAGCAAAAAATGACGTGCAAAGTGTATTTACAGAATACCTATACGAATAAATTATTTTTTATTTGAATATATTTTAATCTTTTTATGTGATTACGTCCTGTCGTACATCGATCAGACTTCTTTATCCTTCAATTTATATTACTTAAATAAGTGAATCTTAATGATATCAAAAAGTTACGACATAAATGTACTGAATTATATTATTTTTGTTAAAATTTGGATAACAAGGGGGTCATTCGATGCTTGATATCAAGCCAAATTTCGCTGCTTTTGGTGCACCATGGTGTACAATGGACGAGGTTATGGCGCCCACTCCTTCCTGATGATGGTTACTGTGGTAGGTAGGACTAGCACCTATCTATCATGGTCTAGCCAGGAACCGTAAATTGTCTCTAGATTTTAGTTCAAATGTCAAAGAACTAATAATAAACGAGTCCATTACTTCATATTTGGCCAGCAATTCGTAATACATTACGTCATGCATAATGCCTTAGGGGGTAACAAATATCAGTGGATGGCGGTCACCCCTCAATACCAAGCAATCCATCCACTCGTTTTCAGCATAATGATATAATATATATATAGGCTTTTATAAAGTTAAAAACAATATTTTCTTTTGAACTTTAATTTTATAACTTGAATATTGTTAATATAAAAATGTTGTTGTTATGGTGAAGAAGATATAATTTATAGCCTGTATAGACTTTAATACCAAAATGATGACTGATAAACTTAAAACATTCTTTATGGATAATCACCGAGAAAATTGAAAGTTCAATCCAAAAACTCTCCAACTTAATCCGATGACAAAAAACGTGTCGTGTTTATGACGTCATAACACTTTTATGAGACGGCGTTCACACTACGCCATGTTTCAGACCGTCATTATTTCTTACGCTTTGACTCTTCGCGGGGTTCTGAAGGGTCTTGGTTGTCATAGTAACGCCGGCTTCTCGGATTTGGTGAAAATACGACGCACAGCATACAGATTATCCTGTATTTTAATGTCGGAGACGCGCTTGAAACATCCGGTAGGCATGTAAAACTTGCTCAGCGGCAAATAGTTTTGAATTTGGGCCTCGGTTTGTGCTTTATTGTGTTGCAAAGTCATTATGTATCGCGTTTGCCGACAAGTAACTTTGTTATCTTCTAACTTAAAAGTCGTCTACATATCTGTGTAAATTTAAATCTGTAAGGTTTTGTTATAAAGTGTAACGCGAAAGTAATGATCCTATTTGATCCAACCACAACTTTTTTTTAACCTAGAAAATTACGATTAATTATCTATATTAAAAATTGTTAACCATATATATAACTGACTCATACAATTTCGTTCCATTACGATTTGAAGATGATATGTGAGTGTCAAATCCATCTTAAATGATGAGAATCCGTGCATTATTCAAAAACACCTTTACACCTTAACAGTTACTGTGCGGTGTGGCGTCTGTGCTGAGAGAGTGATCGGAACGTATGTTTTCAACAACGCTGCAGGCAATACAGCTTGACATCGTGATAACTGTCACTGGTGTGCACTACAGAAGCATGGTACGTGAGTTTCTGATACCTAGTTTGGAGGAATAGTTCGGGTTATTTGAATACTCTGGTGTATGTGCACATAACACAGAATTTCGCAACCGTAAAAGGAAGCATTCATCATTAAATAAGAAACATGTTGTTTCTTGTATCTTTTATGCAGTTATTTTGTAATGTATTTATTTTGTTGTGATAAATGTTCTGTTATTCTTGATAAGTACTTATCATATTTTCTTTTATTTATTTTCTTTTATTTTTAATATGTATGTATTCGCTCTCGTTTGTAACAAGATTTTTTATGCCGATGAGAAGTTACAAAATTTAATCACTGAAAACAACATTTTATAAATATCGTCGATACAAAAGGCAAGCTGTTTGAATAGAAGGGGAGTCTCTCGATATTTCTGAATCGGTTAACACTCTCGCTAAAACTTGTAACGTGGAAATTTTTTGGAAATTTCCCACTGTCGACGCTGAGAGCCGGAGACTTCATGCATCTCGTTCATCCTAAACGCACGCTCTTGTCAACGAGGTCTTCGTGTACTGGACACTGGAGCCTTCGACTGTCTCGTACCAGGTACCGAGGTCTCCGTGCGGTGAATGCCAAAGACTCCGATCGCCTCGTACGCCTTAAGGCGCGCTCCTGTCTTCGAAACCTCCGTACGCTACATGCCATAGAAGTGACGGGATATTACCAATTACGGGATATTAATTAATATTACCAAGTAACTTATAGTTTTTTTACTATTTTTATACTTTTATCAAATACACTAAAAGAGAAGTAAAAAACGATTTAATAAATTATAAGTTTAATTTTTATATTAAATAAAACTCTTCTGATGATGAAAGTTAAACTTAATAGGTAATTTAAAATCATAAAAAGCTTGTACAAATTGTCTAAATAAAATGATTCGTTCGTTATAGTTAATGTCATATAGTATTGTAGTAGTATCCTAGCGTAGTATAGCATAACCTAAGTATTCTACATATAGTCTTAACTTTATTGTATCGCAGGAATAATAATCTCTAAGAAAGTAACGTAAAACCAACATTCAACATGATTGGTTAAAACACCAAACATTCGGTAGTGGTTTTTCCTGATGATCCGTTTATTTCGTTAACATCATTATCTACTTCCAACTTATTGTTTATAGGAATTAGAACGATTTCCCGTTAAGCTTCTCTTAGATTGAAGTCATTGCTTGCGCGAACCGTCGATTAATCTCAAAAACGTGACGCCCTTGATAGCTCACAAAAGTAATTCCATCTCCCGGCTCTGAATAAACAAACGGAATCTCTAATAAAACATTTAACGTAGGAGAAGACAAAGAAAACCAAAAAAGGAGCAATTAATTCCGGTCGAGGCACAGCAGTTGCAATATGTGATGCCATTAATTTAATTCAGTGTACGTGCGGCCCTGAGACACGGTTTTATACCTTAATTGAGATTTAAGAACCGCCGGCGCTCGGGGTGTTTGTGTCAGGAGCAGGGTTGCCAGTTGAACTTCGTAAAAATACCGAACATAGACAAGATACGGAAGAAGTAGATGAAGATATCCAAGAAAATATATGGCACATTTTACGTTACAAATTAAACTTTTTGTTACTGTAGCAAAATACGGTTCCTTCGGATATTGACATGAATTTCACTATATAAAAATGACCAAGCGCACCAACCAAACTTTTATTAGACATTATAAGTTGGTGCTAGCCTACAATCCCACTAGATGGAGATGTAGGTCAGATGAAAACAGCGTAATTTCGTTAAGATGTATTCATTATTACCTTGAAGATAAATATTACTGTGGGTACTATGAAAACACTGATCAATTTCAGTCTTTCCCATTACGAACTACAATCGCTGAAGCAAAACTTTTCTTTGTTTATTGATTCGAATTTGCTAAATTATTTACCAAGAATACAACAATTTCTTCTTCGTTATTTTTATCATACCGAACACTAAAAAAAGGATATAATACCAAAAAGTTTGATTAAAGATGGAACATCTGGTAACCGTGGTTGGGAGCCCGTTGCAGGGTGCCCCACCGAGTACAGATATCACGCAGCAATGTACTCTCAACAATAGTATTGCCGTTGATAAATTTCGCTTCAGATTAATGTGATTTTTTAAATTTCAAAATTACACATAGATTTGGCTTTTTCATCACCACCGTTTAAGATTCCGCTATGCTGACGAAGTATGAAATAACAGACTTCACACATCTTTAGAGAAACTTTCAAATATGCAGGTTGCCTCACGATAGTTAGCTCCAACAAGCTCAGTGATAATAAAGGTGTTTCGGGGTGTGTGCAGGATTCGAACTCGAGTCTCCCCTGCGGGAGACTGACCTTGTACAGTAAAAAAATTAACTAATCATAGTCTTATAGAATTCTAAAGTAAAATTCAAATTTATAACCGGTGATTAAAGTATTCATCATTTAGTTAAAAATTCATTATCACCATAACTGTCCCACTGCCGGACTCGAGTTTAACTTTATATTTGAGAGGGTTTACCACGCACGCTGATAAAGTAAAAAAGTCTGTACATTATGGAAAATTCTCAATTACGCAGGTGTTTTTACACGATGTTTTAATTAGCCAAAGCAAGTGATAATTTAATTACTTACGTACATATCCTTGAAAAATTAGTGAGGCATGTAGGATTCAAACCCTAACCCCCATTGGGAGAACCACTAATAATCACTGCTTACATTCAAACTTTTTTCGGTGTTGTTTCGGTTAATTAATCTAATATTAGGCACATTAACAAGAACATTTTCTCGAACGTTAAAATGTTATTTTCTTAATATCAATGGCTGAATATTAAATCAAACCAAGCGCAGTAATACCATAAAGCCCATATTTGTAAAATAAACTTGATATTTTATTCTCAAAGGGAAGGTTCTAAGGCGCTTAATATCTTTAGAACTTCATACAAAATTCGTTGTACTCATCTAATTCAAGGCTTATCTTGCCATCTATAATCTCGCCCTTACTACCGAGATACTTCAAACACCTTTCTCTCCCTTCCCGAGCCCGGAAGACTTCCCCGCGAGCACCCTCATGTTCTTAGCCGAAGTTCGATATACCCAATTAGTAGTGTATATGAAGTACTCATGAATTACCTGAATCGGTAAGTTCTGGTACTTTATACACATAATGCTCTGTTTGATGATCTGTCATATCTTACAATATTTTTAATTTCATAATTTTATTGTATTTGTAGTATTTATTTAGTATTAAATAGACTTTTTTCTTACTTTAAATTAAAAAAAACACACAAATGTTAAAAATAAAGTTTAATTGTACTTAATATGTAAATTAATGTCATTTTATATTTAATATATATGTTATAACAATTACTCAATTAAACACCGTAGATTGTGCGGATCAGAATGTTACGTTAGAAATACAAGTGATCAAAATCTTTATCAATTATACAATACAGATTATATTTCCGTATTTCAACACAGTTATAGATTTAGCGGTGACCATAATCCATGGAGCTAGCTCAAAACATTAGCGGAAAATATTCATACCGTGAGAATACATGTACCATAGCAAAATGTTTTTCCATTTAAATAATGATATTATATATTTAATTACAAATTGTAATAGAACTAAAAATTGTGTTATTTATTCTTGATTTTATAGGTAAAATAGTATAATGTAAATACGTTATACGTACGGACGTTTACGTAAATACGTCGATTTGATGTATAACACAACGTCTACATTGGTATATTACTTTTAAAATTAAAAATAATATCTTGAAAAAACTTACAAATAAATAAACTTAAAATTATTTGTTCTTATTGTGCCATAATCATACTATAATGCTGATTAGAATAATGTTTATTACCTTTAAAGTTTAGGTCTTCTGATGTAGAACAAAGTGGAAAAAAACCGTACTCCGTAATAATTAACTACCAAACGATATCAGATTTAAAATCAAAATAAGATAGCGTGGCGGGTTGTAATAATAATTACAAATATGTGCTCCCGTCTCAGGGGAGGCCGGATTCACCGGAGCGGGTAATAAATCTGTTGACAACCTTTAATTCTACACTCCCCACCCTTCGCCCGATCTTCAGCGTCATAAAAATCAAACATTCAGCTGTTTTGAAACTTAAACCAAGCACGAATAAGTATTAAGTTTTTCAACGAATATTTCAAACCTAACAGCCCTGTAGTTTTGTATTTTAAACTAAAGTCACTAAAATAAGAAAAGGGCCAAAATATGGTGTACCGGTAAACCATGATACAAACAAGTATCTTTAAAATGTATTAAATATTTTAACTTCAGCATCCTATGGACATCGAAACACAAGTGCTTTTAAATGCAGATAAATTAGTATTACTTTCAACTACAGACTAAACATTGCTAAATACTAGTATAAATACAATTCATACTGTTTATAAAGGCTAAATTCGTCTGAAGATTTAAACTTGATATGCTAATCTTTCAGCTAAATAATCAAAAGTGCTGCAGGGCAATCACCGCGCGTGTACTGTGGGTTCAGAGTGAGACGAGCTATACTTAAATCTTGATTTAATTTTGAATTTATTAAACTCCTTGTCAGCTGAACACAAACAAAAGGTTGCAATTCTTCAAGGGTATTTGTAATTTTTTCACTTTATTTTGCAAATTATTTTTCATTTACTTTGTATAAAACACTAGTCTCTTATATTTTGTTTTAAGTCATATATCCTATGCAGCGATCATAGTTTAATGAAAGCCAGGAATCAGATGGATGACCGTGTGACATTAAGAAAGAAGTTGGAGCTGCAAGCTCTTAAAAGTCAAGTTAAACTTAAAGATGAAGATTATCGGAGGTACTTGAGTGGCTTAAGAACTTTCTCGGAACTGTATCAACCACTACTAACACGTTCAATTAAGTTCCTATTTACAAGCAATATTAATCAAACATGCCTCTAAATTGTAATGAACACATCTGTGCGTAACATTTATTAAGTTGTCGTACTTAACAATTAAACATTCGAGTATATCACCAGATGTCTGTAACAAATAGACCATCACGTTTGGCAAATAGGCTTCACAGCTGCTAATAGCATCGTATGAAACAGCACGTGCGCCAGCGATGAACGGGAGAGCTTGAATGAACATCGAGCAGCCGCCCAGTCGGCGCAAATTGTAACCTACGGAATGTAGGTAGGGTAGGGTTGTCAATTTGAAAGAAATTAGAACATGATCTTGATTGTGTCACATCCAAAATTCACGTAACATCCAAGCTAGTTTTGCACTTAGAATCATTGGGAAACATGTGCGGTCATGATTATACTTGGTGGAAATGATATTGTGGTTATGTTCATTCTCCAATGCAAATTGATATGTCATCGTTTATCTAAAATATATTCAGTGGATTGAAAAGTAATGTTTATATATATTCCAGCTGAATTTAAACTCGCTCTTCAGTGAATATAAATTTCTTCAAAGTAGCTGGAAGTTTTATCTCGAATTAAGTTTAGGTTTAATAAGTTGATTTCAAGGTACATAAGTCATTTTTCAAATGTCAATGTTTTATATTTGATGACAATTTTATCCATTCCATTATAAAATACAGAATTAAATTTTACTCTTGAGTATCTTAAAAGAAATATCACGAAATATTTTAGCATCCCCGTGCATTACTAGATAAGGTGATAAAGCCCTTGTTTGAAAATGGAACCGTCGTGCGTCTGGTGCAAATTGTAGCGCATGCGGGCGGGCGAATTGAAGATAAACGCGGGCGTAATTTGAACGTAACGAGGACCGCCTGAAACGAATTACGGCTTTACGCTCGCTGTTACACGATTATCTGTGCACGTGTGTACTCTGTGACATGCTTGAACACAAGGCGTAAAGGCTACATAATTATTAAACACTATATTGTAGTATAGTGTGTAACAATTATCGTAACAAAGTTATTTTTTAATTTATTGTCTTTGATTGTAACGTTTCTGATTGATTCCAAAGCATATTGAAAGTGGCTCTAATGTCATGTAATTTAGGCCGTGTTGGGGCGGCCTAGAATACTCTCTCCAATCCCGTGCTAACAGAACAGGGTATCGTAAGAGGTGACAGAAGGAGGCTTGTTTGGATTATATTATCAGTATTATTATTAACTCATTAATTAGTATTATTATTAGTATTATTATTTCCGGCTGCAAGGAAAATTGGGGTTCTTGCGAAGGTGCGGCGCGGTACTTCACAACGAATCAGCTTTTAACCCTGTACAAGGCTCAAGTTCGACCTTGTATGTAGTATTCTTGTCACATTTGGGCTGGTACTGCCAAACGTTGTCTATCAAAATTGGACTCAATGTACAGGTGTGCAAAAAGGCTCATTGGTGACCCAGATCTGGTCGGAACCAATCAGCAAAGCTTTGAGCACAGGCGCAGGGTTGCCAGCCACTCGGTCTTCTATAAGATACATTTTGGACAGTGCGCAGAAATTGTTCGAAATAATTCCCCCATCGCCGTTTCTCCATCGAACAGTTTGACGTACGGCGGGTTTCCATTGTTATGTAGTGCACGTACCACCTACGTGTCAATCTTCAAGAGGAGAGTGAGAATAGACTTTTATAAGTTAATGCGTTCAACAACTTAGACTTCATCACTCCTTTCCATCAGATGGGATTGTTGTCAAGCATTAGCTTATTCTATGTCAAAAAAAAATCTTTCCCTGAAGTCTGCCTGGCTAGCTACCACTTTCCTGCTTGAGTCAGCCGCCAAATGACTCGTCGTGTTCCGGCTAATGGCTTGAGACCTAGTACTTTCTTTCTTATTTTTGTTTTCATTTCCTGGCCGAAAACACATCAATGATTTCTTTGGTCTTGCTGAAGGCCATGTGTGACCACTTGCCATCAAATGGCTCGTCTACTTGTTTGTCGGCTATTAACATAGAAAAATATGTCTAGTATGTGATATTTAAAATTTTCTAACTATTCGGTCAAAAACTAATATGACATCTAAGACATCAAGAAAAAAGTGTGAATGTTTTTATAATCTATTTATACACACACTTTCATAAATACACAGACATTCATATATACACCCCTAGTAATAACTATTATCTTACGTCTATGATCAGGTACCTATAGCACAGTCAAACAACTTAATCTCCGTTAAACAATCGAACACTCCGTATTATTCAAGTTTAACAAAGCTATCTGGATCTATGGTACATATATACCTCGAGCATTTAATATCACCCAAACCGAGAGGACACACAAGACAATTTGTGGTCGTTCGTGTCGACCAGACAAAGAAAGATTTGCATGTGAAGATGACGATGAATAAAGAAGATTAAGTATGGGATTTGTCTAGAATAGATGTCTTTGTTAAGCAAGCCAGATGTGGTAATATTTGCTTATAAGTCCATAAGACATGGGACAAAGTCTTGCAACTCTAAGAAAGACATCATCTTTACAACCCATAATGAAGGAAAACAAGGTCAAACACCAGAAAAAAATATGCGGATTGCCAGATTTACATTAATTTGAGAACATTATGAAGGACTCTCAAAGTTGTAGGTTCTTTCAAGATGTTTTTCTCCACCAAAACAAGTGATAATTAATTCATAATTTTAAAAATTATATTCGTAAAATTTACATTCAAGCCACTAGTCCAGCACTAGTTACCAAAGAAATAAATGTCATAAGTTCAAGTTCAAGAAAACTATGTCTTAGACATATTAAGTAAACTGAAAAGACCAGCCTAG
>DWPT01006079.1:0-11715 GCA_018251895.1 Agathymus mariae mariae
ACGAATGTGAACGATACCTAGTCATAATATAGGATACTTTTTATACCTAGTAATTGATCTGATTCGAAAAACGTATGACTTGTTAAATATGTACAAACAGATAAGTGATACACACAATCGTGAAACAATAAATAGGCATAATTTGGTTATGTCTTCATATCGCCTGCGAAAGGTTCAGCGTTACCTGTTGGAACTTTTAAGTGCTTTGGCACAGCTTGTAGGTACAAGGATATTAGGATTGGAAGGAAGGTAAAGGATTGGAATTTGAACTTAATTACATAATATCAGGTATATAGATAAGTATTGATTTCTTGAATTTGATTCGACAGGTGGATACAACGTAAAAATATAGATGTAAAGCACGTACGTGGAGTTGTTTTAGGATTATATGAACTCTGCAGGTGCACTGACAACACGATGCACCCTCGCAGGCTACTTTTGAACTGTAACTCAACGATTTCGAGTTGGTCGGTCGAATGGTAACGTAGGTCGTTACCATTGGCCGCGTTGGCCATTACAGGCGGCCATATTTATCTCAAAACACTACAGTACAGTACATTCACACTCCAAGAGCTGCTATAGGTAGTTAGCGGTGCGCGTGCCAAAGTCGAGTTGTTAACGCGGGTTGCAAAATGCCAATAAAATAAAATGTGGTCCATGTTCCGTGCCGGGTGTAACGTGACATAAGCCACTGACGTGAATTGTATACAATCGTTTTATATTCGCCGTGATTCAGACGCGGTACGACGGCTGAATCACGGAGTACAGAGGAAACAGATCACTTGCAAAACTGCCGCGTTCATATTTCGAGTGCGTTTCAATTTGAAGTAACTTCTGTTTAAATGACAACAGAATGATCAACCCTTTTACTACTTCGTCCAACTCTCCACCGAGAGTGAGAGTGAGAGTGATCGAAGCCGTGGTCCGTCACGCTAGTAGCAGTGAACATCGTTGTGGTAGCGAACGTCGAAAATACCTATTTAAGGCATACCCGAGGTGTCATTTTCTCGTAACTGTCACCTTATTAATTTTGAACATGAAACATGTTTATTTTTAACACCTAGTTTCGCTCGGACCCGGCATAGCAAATAAAAAAAAATCGAACTAAAAAATGAAAAATATATAGTTCAAAAAAACTAAAAAAAAACACGCTTTTAAAGCTAACCGAACTAAAAACGTAAGACATCTATCCATAAGTTCGCGCAAGTTCCGTAAAAGTTATGGCCTTGCCATCTAGATCTAGACAAACGGAAGATACTTCACTTTTACTTTTTATTTGACGAAGAATGAAGTTTCATTTACTTCGACTGGATTGCCACGGTTCGATTTTTATGTTTATCTGTCATCGGGCGTGCAATACCCTAATTATATATACATAGATGTTGCCATATATCCAATGCAACGTTCACTCGTCCCCAGGTCTCACCCTCACAACCTCGTCGGGACCGACTGCAAGGACGGCGTCCTGCGCATAAAGTACGATGTGACGCCCGACAACCGCACCATCTCCTTCACCAAGCTGGGCGTGCAGTGCGTCAAGCGCAAGGAGGTCGTCGAGGCGTTGAAGCAACGCATGAACGATAAGATCGACCCCTTCCGCGGTGAGTGCACGCCCCCCCCGTGCGTGTCGTACTTGTCAAACATGTCTCAGTGGAGGACGGGCTGAATAATTTGTTAATTTGGCTGCGAGATGCTCTATTTGGTTACTTAAAACTTAAACCATTTTTACGTTTCGATTTGAGGGTATCGCGACCAGTGACGTCTATAATCGTCCTGTTCCAGCTCTGACTGAACGTAGCGTCAAATGAGACTTGAATGTTAATTACGGAAGCGTACAGACTACGGGCTGCAATAGCAAATTACACCGTGGACTATGCAGGCCCGTTTGGAAGGTATTATGAAAGGGACCTTTCGTATCAGTAGGTAATTAAAATACACAATAGTTCCAAAAATCTGTCTAGCTGGACTCCTAGCCGTGTTCGCCGGGCTTGAAATTGATATTCGAAACGACCGGCCATATTTATTTTTTCCTTTTGAAATTAATGCGTTTTTTTATAAGTTAATTATTTGTTGTGTGAATTCTGATGCATGAAGTAAACATTTTAGGCGTCCACTCTGCCAATGTGGTAAATTGTGGGCACAATGCTGCTGTATAATGACGACCCCATAGTCCAGTCGGTAATGACGCTGCCCGCCGAGTGACGGGTGCCGGGTTCGATTCCCGTCCGGGGCAGGCATTTATGTGACAGATAAATGTTTGGTCTCGAGTCTTGGATGTCTGTGATGTCATATTTGTACACGTCCACGCCTTGACCACGCATTGACTGCAATCGAACGTGCAGTGCTGGCGGAGTTCGTCGGGGGGTGTATAATTACCATCTAGTTATCCCACGGTATCGCCCGTTAGCTAGTGACGGAACCGGACGACCTCCGGGTCGTCCGTCGGCCGTCGGACGCTGGACGTGACGCGCCGCGATGTATTTCTGTCTGGAGTGGTTCTGTTCGACCGCTGCCTCTGCCGCCCGCGCCTGAGTTCGATCCAATGCTAATTTGTACCGATCTTGCGCGCCTTCGATAATTTAATATAGTAGGGTTCTGAACATCCTGTGTAACTGTCTGTCACAGACGATTTTCTTTGAATGTAATGGACTATTATATAATTAAAAAAAAACTATACAATAAAAAAAATCTAGGTTTATGGGGTTAGATTTGGGAGCCTGAGAATAAAAAAAAAGCTGTTGCCAAGTCCATCGTGTCAGATGTATAAGACGATAACGTGTGTAGTGTGGAATACTACATGAAAATTGTAAATTGGGAAGTTATACAAGGAGTTAATAAATACAACCCCCTGAATACGACACCACCATTATTATATAATTACAGTACGTAGCCCTTGCGAGTTCGATTCGAGTCTAAACATCAATTTAATAATTTGTTACATAAGTTTATATTAGTTCTATAAATTGAATGTTCCCGTGCGGTGGGTGATATCTACGTGTGTGTGTGTGTGTGGTGTGGAGATCGGGAGACGTTATCGTACACCTAGATTTGTTGTTATGTTACCACATTGTAGACGAAGGAGACACGCTCCAGCTACATACATGACCAACGTTGATATCGAACCTGGAGTGTTCATTCGGCAGGAAGGGTCACTAACCGACACGTTGTAATTCCGAGCGGTGGGGAAACTCGGAGGGACCGGTTGTTCAGTGATCGTGTATAAATTACACACAGTACAATAACAATAAGTGTGTTCACCGACGACGGTCACCCACCACACGCCGCACGGTCGAGCTGCTTGGACTGCGGCAATGTGAAATATAATACCGGTATTGTTGTTATTGCAGCTGGCTTCGAGCACATAAAGTCCCCGCAGAGCATCAACCTGAACGCGGTGCGGCTGTGCTTCCAGATGCTAATGCCGGACGAGAAGGGCCTGTACCGGCACTCGATCGCAGTGGCCTCCGACGTGGTGTATGACAAGAAGGCCATGAGCGAGCTGCACATCTCCCGCGTCAGCGCGTGCACCGGCTCCGCCAAGGGCGGCTTGCAGATGATCATGCTTTGCGATAAGGTGGGCCTCGCCCGGTTTACGGTACGATAACGATTCGAACTCGATTTGATTTTTGGATTCTCTTTCGATTTTTGCGACACTAACCGTCGACACTAATGTCGATGAGGTAGTGCAGTTATTTGTTTCATTATTTTTATATTGAACAGTACTTCAAACAGAAGCAAGCGAAGCTTCGGAAAACCAACGACTCACGTTTAAAAATAGTACAACAGCCAGACGGTCAACATTTTATTCATTGCCCTCTGACATGATGTCCACATTAAGTTTTATTGCTTATTCCACGGCAACAGATCCATTTCTCGGGATAAAAATATCTTATGTTACTGTTCAGTACATTTACAGTTACAGTACATAGTACATGGTCAGATAGACTGATAAAAATTCCATAAATAGTGTTTTGAGCTGTACATACATTACAATTTCCAGACAATGTGTAATACTCGGTCGGCCCCTAATAGACCAACTGGAACAGTCGAGTTACTACTTAATTTTTAATTTATTAACGTTTTCAATTTGATTCGTCAATCACGCGCAGAACTCAAAACACTGCTTGCGCGTCTATTACACGTAATCGAATAGGATATAGGTCGCGGCTCTGTGCGACGGCGGTCGGTTACTATATGGTTGTTTGAAAAATAGCGTCAGACGCTGCCCCGACACCGATCAGACCGAAACACAAGTCTACTGGAACCGGGCGCCGGTCGGGCGGCGCGGCGTGTTCGGTTGGTCAAAAAGGACCGTCTCTCGATGGTGTCGCAGGTGTCCCGCGACGAGATCACCGTGGTGTTCGAGGAGCGCAACGGCGACGAGGTCGTGTGGCGCGACAACGCCGTCGTCGACCACGTGCACAAGCAGTACGCCATCGTGTGCATCGTGCCCCCCTACCGCACGCCCGGCATCACCAGCGAGGTGGAGGTACAGTACGGCGTGCCGCTCGCGTCGTCGCGGCATCGTCTCATGTTGCTCAATGGAAAGTCGCCCTAGGTGTATATAACGAGCTTTCTGGTGCATATAGTCTTATTGAGTACTAAACTTTACCTTCGATTGTATCTCGAAGCTTACAGCGACATATTTAAATGCGGGGGTGTATTGGGATGGGCATAAATTATTTTAAATCACCTGTGCTCCATGTAACACTGGACACGTCGCAGGGCACTACTGTCTCTTTTTTCTTTAAGCGCTTTGTTTACGTGCAATCGTCTAGATTTAAACACCCAACGCTAATTTATAATTCGTCTTGTGCTTCAGACGCACCTGTTCCTAGAGCGGCGATCGGACATGGCGTGCAGCAACACGGTCAAGTTCACGTACCTGCCCGACAACACGTATACAGGTACCGCGCGCAAGCCGCGTCCCGACCTGTCCTTCCTGTCGCTCCTCCTGGCCGATCCTAACAACAACAAGCGTGCCCCCCCCGACCCCACCCCCGCCGAAATGGAACCGGTCAGCGCCACCAGCGGGAGCGTCTCGCCCTCCGAGGACAGCGGCTCCGCTGCGCTCGCACACCCCGACGGTGACGTGGACATGCTCGACGAGCCGCTCGATCGGCGGCCGGAGGACGCGCGCGAGCGCAGCCTCGACGACCTTCTGGAGCAGGTGGCCGAACTCGACGAGATCTACTCCGAGAGCCGCGCGCGCTCCGAGGCAACCGCGCCCGCGGTGGACGCGGACGGGGAAGACTTCGACGATGCCGGCACTTACACGAGCCTCCAACTGGCCTTCAAGAACCCCATCCCCATCGCCGAGCCGAAACCGGAGCCGGAGCCGTACGAGGACGTGCAGGTGCATACGTATCGAGGCCCGATTGTCGAGTTCGCACCGCTGAAGCGGGACGTAGAGGAACCGGCGCCCCCGCTGCCGCCGAAGCGTGTGCGTAAGACCGACGCGTTCAAAACGAGCCAGACATCCGTAGACGAGGTGCTTAAACCGGGCCGGCGACTGCCCGTCACGCGCGATCCAGATGCGTTGACCTCCGGCGCCCTGGCCCCGGCCCGGAGCGAGCCGGCGCTCCCGCCCGCGCCTAAGAAGCGTTCCTTCCTCTCGCGTCTGTTCCGTCGCAAGGAAAAGTCGCCCGCGCCCAGCGTTCGGTCCGAGGGCAGCGGCGGGCGCCCGCGTCCGGTGGGCCGGTCCGTGAGCAGCGTGTCCGGCCAGCGCCCGTCCAAGTTCAAGGCGACCGTGTCACAGACGTCGCTTCGCGCGGCGGACAGCATAACGCGCATCTCGCTACACGGCGACGGCGAGGCGGCGGGCGTGGAGCGGTCCGCGTCGCACCGGAGCCTGGCGCCGTTGCCGCCCACCGACGGCGGCACCATCTTGGTGGCGGAGAGCGTGCTGGCGCTGGACGCCGATTCTTTCAAGCGGCTGCAGGACGACCTGGAGCTGACGGAGGCCGAGCACTACGCGCTGTACATGGCGGTCGCGCCTCACGCCACCGCTTCGGAATTCGACGAAACCAGCTGCTATTACTCGCCGGTGGACGCGTCCAAGTTCCACGCGGACGCGTAACACTTTAATACTAATAATACCTATACATTCGACAATGTGCACAAAGTGCCTACCGGCTAGGTGAATTGCAACTTACATACATACATATAAACCGTTGCTCTGAAGACTACCCTCCGCATAAACACAAACTCACAAAACAGGCCTATTACAATCCAAACGGTATATTTATATTTTGACATTATTTCCCACGAGATACGTGGAACTAATGAGAGACAGTTGCACGCGCGAGTTAAACATTCTTTCAAGTGTTTTTATAATGTCTAGGTTTATTTAATTTCATAAAGGTTACACAGTGTAAAATCTAGTCCATCCCTTTAATGCCAAATTTTAACTAATAGCAATGTAATCGTTGCTGAGTTTATACATTTTAGATAATTTTTAAATATTTTTTTGTAGCAATGTACTCACTGTTCTAATCTAAAGTATTGTATTAATTATTTTTTCAGATTTTATTTCAGTGTTACAACTATTTTATTTTTCAGATGCCTCTATTTATAGTTTAACCGTTGTTAATATTTAATTACTTTAGATGATTATGTTCCAAATGTTGGAGTTCTCCCGTTGTTGTGGTCGTTCGCCGCGGCACCGTATTTCGGTGTGTCTAAATGTTATGTTTGTTATTCGTTTTGTTTAATGTGCACCTTACCATGTTCTAGATTACTTGAACGGCAAGAAGCGAAAAATGTTGGACAGGCGGGGGATAGAGTCGTACGAACACGACAATAAGTGTCAAGGTACATACATACATACATACATACATACATAGATTGTCGTCCGTGTCACGAGTGTATCTGGTGGCGGTGTCGCTTACGGGGGACCACGTCCGGCGGTCCAACCCATGGGGATGGCAGCAACACGAACGGTGGGGGGCCGCGTCACTAACACAGCGTAACAGTCACCGCGCGTCGCTAACCACTCGTGGTAGTTCTCTGCTTTATTACGCGAGGTGACCGGGGACGGGGCGGTCACGGAATTAATTAAATTTACAAGAGACATTAACAGATACATGTGTATGTATATGTATCTCATGTTACCTATACGTATACGTACATAGTGCATTAGACGTCTTTGACACCTATAAAATGTCAATTTGAATGTATATCTAACACGGTGTATAAGTATTTACACCACACACAATACGCTCATGACGCAATCATCGATTTGTTTAATTGAACTGTTCGTCGTCCGGTGGACGTACACTACATGAACTATGTATAAACGTAACCAGACCAGGCGTTCACATCGATACGTATGTAGCTGTGGAGCTTCCTGTGCCTTCGTATCGAAGGTTGCGACATACCGAGGTCTCGCCACTGCAACTACCGACTGTGGAGGTCGTCTACCTCCGTCGTCTAACACGGCACCGCGCGGTGAGACTCGCGCCGACGGTGACCGCTGTCTTATTGGCTTCGATTCATTTTCCGTTAACGTTCACCAAACGTATACAAATATATCAATTTTTTAAATTAACTGTTGTTACACGTGTGTCTGTCATGTCAAGTTTTATGTTGATGTCGGGTGCATTTTGTATCGTCATTATTTATGCGATATGTTCGTATTTGTTACTGTAGCGGCGATACCTGATAGTGTCGTGCGACACGTGACGCGTGTCGTGTCACATGTTACACGCCGTGGTTGATTAGTACAAATTATTTTATATATATAATAGCAATGAATTAGTGCTAATATCTATATTTATGCGTGTTGCCTCGAGCGTGACAAACAACGTATCGCTTTGTGTATCGACGATACGTCCTACTCTGTAGGCAGCATTCGATGCTAACGTTTGTGAACAATATCTGTACAATGGTGCAATACTATGTAAATATAAAAATTTGCCGCACCCACGCGTCCCATTATATCGAAATTGTTAATGATAAAATCATGCTTCTTAGAATAAAAATTATATATTGTTATTATAAACGATGTCTAACGCTTCTTATTTTACACATTTTGTTACCGGTGCAATATTAAAATATTGTTAATTGATCATTTTAAAACAAATTCTTGTAGGTTAAGTCGGTATGTATATCAAAAATACAAAGTGTCATTATTTCATATAAAATATATTGGTGTGTTATAAAGTATGGTACAATTTTGAATTGTATGCACTGTATCGAGTAGTTGACAGGTTGTCGTACCTCCTACGTATACGTACATTTACATATTTATGAAGTGTGTTACTGCGAGCGACGTCACACGTCTCCGGCGAGTGTTAACCAAACACTGCCGCGGGGGGTTTAGATCGATTTACATTGTACGACATTTAATTTAGCAAACATTTAAGTGTTTTGGACACATATTTGTACAACGACGGCGAACGGGAGGGGGCCCGTGTTTATATATTTGAATACATATATTCGGTACAGAGCTGCTCTTTTTGAAGATTTTTTACATTTTCTACGAACAAAGTATTGGGTGTACTTATAAGATTGCGTGATGCGAAAATATGCCTTATTAACATGCTAATAAAAAGTAAATTTGTAACAGATGTTTTAATTAAGAAAGTCGTCTCACTTAGCGAGCTCGGCTCGTGTGGAGCGCAGGTACGCATACCGACGTGTGGCGTGGCGTGTGTTCTGTGTGGCGTGCTCGTTGTGATTGCGTTGTTTGCACACACATGTATGTTATCATTAGTTTTGCGTGACGTAACAAACCTATACGAGACCTACGCGTTAACACCGTGCGTGTGCTATTACCGTTTAACGTAGCAATATGTCAATGTCTATGATACACGGCTAGTGTGATATTTATGCGGGAGCTGCCCCACCAGAGGGATTCTGCACTTGCCCATACAAAATATTTTAACAATACACACACATATATATATATATATATACGTGCCATTTTGCCAATTATTAAAGTACTGGCACATCACCAAACATTTGGAGCGGGTAGTAAGTACCTCGTGTATTGCACGGTGTGTCTGGAGGTGGAGGGTGTCTCGGTACCGGCCGGTGCGTCCGTGGGTTATACGTTTGTGACGTCACCACTGTGCTGCACAGTAGAAACGCTTGCATTCATTTATTGTTCTACCATACATTCGTGTATGTTGCTTAAACTGACTTACGAACTGATGTAACGTTTACCAATAGTTTAGTGGCTACACCATACAACACACGTGGTGACATTCGAACCTAGAAACATTACAACATCCAGTGTGACGCTCCGCGGCCGGTCACGTGCATTCGTTTTAATCACCGCTCGAATAATTATCGATTCCTGTTGTTCGATACTCGCACCGCTAAGTAGTCAAATGTCGAAATAGTTTTATCGGTTTGCGGGTAATATTTAAGGACACGTGCCGTGTAACCGGGGGTGCTGGTCCATCGAGTACTGTGTTATATAGTTGTGATAAATGAACCGTATTGTACCATTGCATCGCCGTAAGTTAACGTTGTGCGCTTGTACAGTTGTCCACCGCATCGATAACGGTGCTGCACGCTCGTTCACACCACGTACCATTATGTTATGTAACTTACTGTATATGTCGTCCGTGTGGTTGTGTCGTTTAATGTTTGTCCGTGTGTGCACTGGCTTTCGTAGCTGTCATTCCGTATTACACAGAACAACCATTTGCTCAGTTTTATATATATATTATAGTTACAATTCATAATAGTACTTATTATTAATACGAAAATGGTCATTACTTGTGGAACTGAGTGATGGAATTGAACTATGTAGTAAGGTTGTACAACGTGAAAGCAGTCGATCAGTGAATGACGTGTTCGCGTGCGTGTCCCAGGTGCCGCGGCGGCGTTCGCGGCTGCGTTCGCGGCGGAAGCGCAGATCAAGCAGGAGCCCCGCGGTGAGTGCAGCACGTCAGCAGGTGTAACGCGCGGCCGGACACACGTCGAGGCCGATACACTGTCGATTTGTACAAGAGCGCGACGCACACTGAGACGCGCCGTCGGGACAGGACGACACGGGAGATATCGTTGCACTGCAACATGCAACTGTATCGATTCAGAAACAATTAAATGGTTACGATTAGCACCAGACGAAGTAATGAACCGGAAACAATAACACCTCACCGGCCGCGGAGACTGCGACCCGACCAGTCGATGGGTTGCACTTGTCGAACGTTCTGTACGTTTGATCTGGTGTCCGCGAGTGTGTTCCCCCGTATTGAGCGCACTGGGGTTTAGCAAAAAATAAATACACCGGGTGCTTTCATTACACACAGTTTGTTTCATATTCATAAACAAGAAACTTATTTAATTACAAGTGGCTGACAATAACTAAGGGAATCACAGCCGTGTGACTGCAAGCCGGACGATCGCACCGTCCCGCCGACGGTCCCGAGCCCAACTGGACCGACGGGGCGCCGGTGTGGAGTTACTCGGTCCAAAGTACAACCTACGTAAATAACCGGTCGTCGATTTAATGACATTGATTAAATTAAATAACTCAAACAGTTAGCTTAAATGATTTTATAAAATAATTGTAAAATAATCACCGTAACATAATGATTAGTTAAATAATCAACACCAATAATATGAAACGTGTGTGTGCAGACGTCGGCCGGAGTCCGCGGCAGAAGTTGTCTCCTCACTACCAGGACTTCAGGGTCAGCCCTCAGGTTGGTGCCTATTTCGTATTTCGTTTGTTATAACTCGTGGACCGGACAAACGGAAGATAAAATGCTGACCATCCCAAATCTCAGTGTCAACTGGTACAATAGTTTGAGGTCGTATCGTGAAAGAGGTTCCTTCAACCGCTCATGTCACTATCTGACATTGGTCTCGGTGTACGAGAGTACATCGTTCTGGAACAGACTCTATTTAGCACCGTAATCCTCATTGAAGGTATTGAAGAAGCACATGAAATAAATAAAATATGAATATATATTCCTTTAATAATATAGTGGAAAGTTAGTTAACAATGAAACAGTTAAACATAGAGGAGTAAGTCTCGGGGCCTCAGGTTGTGTGGTGTGGTGAGTACTGTCGGTCGCGGGTCGAGGGTCGAGGGGACCGACAGACGGTAGGGTCATAGCGTGCTCGTTGTGTTGCAGCAATGGAACATGCCCGCGGAGCTGGCGGGCCCCAGCACGTTCCAGATGTACCAGCAGCTGCCCGCCATGCATCAAGTGGGATTGGAGCTACAGTCGCTCAGCATGGACCCCAGCCCCCCCAACTTGCAGGTAGCCGGCCTTTGAATCTACAGTCATATTTGGTAAACGCCCGTGAGTCGAGTGTTCGAACCACATACACTTATGTGCACCATTGTTCAAACCGGGCTCAAGTTTTATGCATCGCGAGTTGAAAGTTTGAACAGTAAGTTACAGTGTCCACATTTAAACTATTATTGGTCTTGTCACGTCATTTTGAAGAGCGGCGCCCGGCGGCCGTGTATGGACACAGGTCGACCTCGGACGAGGTTCCGCTTCATATGCCGAGGTGGTAATGTCCACAAAACCGGCGTTATTCGCCAACAAGCGTACTCTCCGGCCTGTTCTTTTTTGTTGGTGGCGGTAACCACTTACCATCGAGTCGGGCGATACCATCGGCCCTTTTGTCGATTATTGACATCGTTGAAAAACTTTTTGAAAGAAAAAAAGAAATACATTTATTCACGACTTGTACACTTACATAAACAACCATCTATAATAACAGTATAAAAAAAGCTGACAA
>DWPT01006080.1:0-11714 GCA_018251895.1 Agathymus mariae mariae
ACGGACCGTTCGGTCGTGCCGGCCGCCCCGCTCACAACATAACACGAATAAAATTTTAATAAATAAACATGCTTATATCATAGACGTTTTATATTCAACAATCAAACATCGAACCAAGCTCAAATTCGTCAGTATCGGAAGGCACATATTCCTGCTACTTTATACTCCAACCGCCCCCTTGGTTATTTAACAGTCTGTTTCCCCTTCCAGTTTACACAAACACTCCATTCCTCTCACAGCCTCACCCTTCGTATACCCATTCAGTTTGCCATTTTTTATTATCGATCATTTACTTGTGTTGCCGTGTTGTAAAATTGAAAATCTCTTCCACTGACGTTATGCTGTAGTCGGTCGCTTGATTTTTTAAAAGAGCTTGAGGATTTCATCTCATTATTGAAATATTTTCTCCCTGTTTTTCCACTACTTCATTCGTTATTTTGCAATAATTATGTGAAAAATGTAATATTTCATTTGTTCAAAGCTCAGTGGTGGGATACGCTTCTATCTCTCTTCGTCGAAGTAGATACATATACAGTCGGTCACAAATGGTTATAGGAGTTTTAGTATGAAAACTGACAAGTTAATGTCGTGTACGAGTTATTAATCTACGATTCACAAAACTGGCACGACCCATTCCCCCCCCCCCTCTCTCCCTCACACACTCGCACGCACGCAGTACGCACCACTCCGTTGGGGTCGACCAGCAGCAGGTGTTTGTGCGCGCCGCGCCGCGCGCCCGTCAGCACGAACTGTCCGGCGCACGCCGCCGACTCGCGCACCAGGAACTCCCCGTCCGACACGACCAGCTGACGTCACACAGTACAATGTTAACGGAACTGTCGTATCGATTGTATCGTACGATCATATATATATATATATATATGATATATATACATATATAGACTAATTTAAAACGCTGGAATGCTCCGTAACAGGTCGGATTATATTTTTTACTTTATGGAGGGATGAACAAGAAACGATGACGAGAAGTGAGTAGAGAATATAGAACAAATAGCTCATAATTTAAATTAACGGTTTACTTTCGTTAGCCACTACTGTGACATTCATTTGGAACCAACACGGTACCTTCTCAGCAGTAGTCCGAGATATGGGGCCGTGGAACCAAGGTTCCCGCGCGAGCAGCGCCGCCTGCGCCTTCGCGGAGAGCGGCTCGGCCTCCGCCACCGGCGACGACGCGGACGTCGTGGACGACGTCGAAGCCGCCGACGACGAAGTTATCGGCGCCGCCGTGAATGGCTCTGAAATGTTACGCCGAATATATATTTTATACTGATAATGGCTTTGATGTTAAAATTTACAAATCTATATTAATAATATAAAGAGAGAGTGGGAGTTTTGTGAGTTTGTGTTTATGCAAAAAGTAATCTCCGAAACCATGGCAGGTGACTTTCAAAAATTCTTTTATAATTTGAAAGATACATACTAAATGTAAGGCATATCACTAGCTTTCAAACAACAAATACCGTACTCATCATCCATAGTTTTACATTACTAGCGCAAGTTGTCTCGCATTATTTGGTTATTGTCAGATAATTATTATTATTATATGAAAGCATTCATACATTATCTATGCTATTAATAAAACTGCAACAAGGCCACAGAGTCTTTATATATAGTGTTTGTATTTATTTGCCTGTACGCGTAGAACGATATGAACCATGTTCTGTCAATTATGCCGACAACAAAAAAGAATTAGTTATTACTCTTGGTATTTGGGAAAAAAGTGTAGTACCGAACCTACTGGAAGAGATTTCTGATTAGGAATAAGTAGTACTTTTGTAAACACTTTCCATATACATATTTTTTCCTCTAATTTTATTCCATGTACAAAATAAATAAATAAATAAAATGATCTCACGCATGTCAAATATGTCTGTGTGGTGGTTCTGCAACAGGGCGGTGGGCGGAGTGCGCGGCGGGGGCGTCTGGTTCACGTAGTGCCGGACGCTTTCCTCGCATCTGCCAATACGGATAAGTTCCCCGAGATTAGAGATAGACATCTTAGCATTCCATGGTACCACCGTGCGGGTGTCGGGTCCATCGTGTGGCAGAGGGAGAAACTCCGAGCAGTTCCGGGGACTTGTGACCCGGAGTGGGTTCAAGAAGGCCGCTTATGTTTGGTCGTAGTTTTTGTGTGTCTTTCGGTAAGTTAGTTTCCCACGGTACTGTAAGATCTATCAGTCCTATACGTTTGGTTTGCCTGGAAATAATTAATATGTCCGGTCTGGATGACGAAACACCCACATTCTCTAGCTTTTTATAGTGTTTTTCATACGTATCCATTAAAATAGTCAAAACAAGTGCATCACCTGGGATCGAGATTGATTGTATATATGTAACGAATTATGTTGTTAGACAAACTGTCAGTAGGACGGAACGTGAGAAGATACCTTTAAAATACACTATTCATTGTAGGCGAGTCTCACCCTGCCCATCATCCAGGTAAATGGGTTCAAATATCGGGGTTGGGGTACATATAAGAAAATCGCGAGTTACCGTTAAGATCTCCTGTCTCGTACGTACAACTTTCTTTAATATTATGAAAATACTTTCCTTCCTCAAATGAAAAATAAATCAGTTTGAATATCTAGGAATTTCACACCGTAGATATTGACGCAAGGGATGAAAGTTTGGAAGGAAATTTTATGATATCATTTAAATTTTCATATTATTAGCGAACTACACAGATATGGAGTATGATAGATAAAGCAAGCTTAATAACCTACCGTGCTTGTGTAACCCACGACCACCTTACCACTTACCACGCTTTACTTCAAATCAGAGATAAGTTCCGACATTAAAAATGACAAATTGTGTGTCAAAAAAAAGTAGGAACTTACAATTCCTTGTGTTTATTTCGTGCTCATCAACCAACAGGCTTGCATGACGTCACTATGTTTATGTAAAGGTCACGGTTGGTTCCGATGTCTTCGTACTATTTAGGAGATAAGCCACTATCCTGCTCCACGTGTAAGGTTTCATCCAAGCACCGGAGCGTGGGAGCACGTCTGATACTATACATGCGCCAAATTCCTATTGTATTGTGTGGACACATAAATGGAGTCAAAAAGTGTTGACCGATACATACGAAGATATCGAGGGCAGCGTTGCCAGCGGGGGCGGCGGCGGGTGTCGGTGCGGCGCGGGGGAGGGCGGCGCCTTGTCCGGCATGTCGTTGTAGTACTCGCGCTCCTCCAACGCCGCGCCCATCATACTCCCGGGGACCGTCGCAGCTTCCGAGCACAGCGGACGGGAGCCGTTAATGTTCAAACTGGTCATATGTAACACGACAATTGGAAATACCCTCTAGCCGTTACTTGGTTGGTGGGATGGATCTGGCAGCGCGAAGTAATCGTTCTGATGTAGTTCCAGTAAATCTTGCGTAAATTTGCCTTCGACATTGGTAATTTTTGTTTGTCAAATTGAGTAGCTACTTGACTATTGATATTATTTGACACAGAGCAGTTCTCTATACATACTTACATCCATATAATGTGTTAAAGGAAAACAATTTTTTTAACAACGAAAACGAAGCAAATATTGAATATTAACTTTGGTTTGGAGTCGTATTCGCTTCGTTCTCGCAGGTGCCAATGGCAACTAAAATTGCTGACAAATTAGCATACTGTCCTGATGTTAAGTGGTCACTATCGTTCGTGTCCTAACCTAACCTAACATTAAAGAAACACCAACGCGTTGTCGGCCAAGAAGGATCCACCCACTTTAGTTTTTTAAATGACAATAATATTTAACAAACGATAATAAAGCATCATAAATATCCAGTATCTACGAGGGCTGCCATTTATGGAACCGGAATTTTTAAAAAAGAACAAACTTATCATTTTTTATGATTTTATTGATTTTCAAAGTATTCGCCATGGCGATCAATGCACTTTGGCATAACACTGACACCAATTTTTATAGTACTTTATTCACTAACCTACGCGAGTTAGTTTTTGATCGATATTTAAGTTGTGCGGAATCCATCGCGAACAAATTTTTTCGCGACAGTTAAATGTTCGTGTAATATCTTATGTAAGCACGTCATACTTATGCCCAGAGACACTTCTGTCTCGCGGTAACATGATGGTCTTACATTATCAGTTCTCGCACAGCATCGATATTTTGTGGTACGACAACTGATTTACGGCGACCGCATTTAATTTCATCCGTGAGCATAGACCGCCCACGATTTAACCCACTACTGGTTAGTCAGTGGTTTTTATCCTTCTTCATCCCCAAAAGTCGAACTGAATTGATTGATGCATGATTTTGGATTAATGCACTGTTTTTGAGTTAGCCCACGACGAAAACAGGAAAAGATCATTAGCACGAAAATGTTCATGAGTTGAATCCATTTCGATGGAGACACGCAATTTTCGAAATGAAACGCCGTAGGAAAAACAATTGACAATCACATGAAACTAAATTTATTCTGGAGCCAAGGAGTTCCACTGTCAAATGTAGTAATTACTTTTTAAATATTGTTCCGTAAGTGGCCTGTTCCGGATACATAAATAGCAGCCCGCGTACTAGTAAAGACACGTTAAAAATATTGGAAAATAATATTCGAATCTTTATTTTCTTATTAAATATAGGAAGAGCAAAAAGTAAATATTATCATTCATCTCTCGCAAAAATAATGAAAGTGTAAATAAAATCCGTGGAATTTGCACTGAATCACACAAGGAAGTTATTATTTAAATATTCAAACGAGTGTGACTCACGTTAACGGTTTCGTCAGGAACTCCTTGAAGCGCAGTTCGAATGCTTGACCGATGGTCGCTATTACGTCCTGGGCGAGTCGTCCACCACATTCTAGAACATAGCACGCCCTCCACTCCGTCGGCGGTGCCGACTTAGCTACGTAAGCGACGAAGTCTAACGAGTCCTGATCTCCTCCGGAGGCGAAAGAGACTCGAGGCATCTCGTGGCGTGCTATGGTATCTCCTCCATCCAGAGCGGTGATAGTAATGGCCCGGGATGATATAGTGAGCCCCACGTTGGAGCCCGAATTCGCCATGCGCGGTCGGGCCGCTAATGCGCACGCCACCGCTTGACAGATCCGCCGTTTCTTGTCTGCTGAGCGAAGACCGGCTGCTGCACACACTCTCGCTATACATTCTCTGTTAGTATAAAAATAAATCAATATTATTAGCTAATTATTTATTTAACCGCTCAGTCCGTTAGAGCTAGGTGGAAGTTTATTTTTTTAATCAGTTGCATGTACCAAGTTAAATTTAATTTGCAACCCTGCCAATTCGAACACCCAGTTCAATTTGGACTGTAGTATACTTTTGAACGCAATTGTTGTATAGCTATGGGTTATTATTATAATGCGATATTATACATTATATTATGGAGTGTGTTACAAATAATTATAATTTAACATTTACAACATTTTGAAAGTGACTTGTAGACCTAATTTAAAGTTGAATAACTGACCTTTCAAATGGACATGGTTCCACATATAATTAAGATATTATAGATAGAGGTAGTGAGAAGCTCAGAATGGTTACACAGTGTACATTATTAACCTAATTCCTCATTCCCAAATTACACATGGTAAGAAATAACAGATACAAGCCAAAAACACAACTTGTAAATAAAATAAAATTTAACAGTATCTATGATTCACTATAAGAGCCATTTAAGTAAATCATTATATTCTATTACGAATGATAGATTTGTTTGAGATTGGACATAATCAAGCCTACATACATTATAACATGTCAAATGGATGACTCATATGACATCTTAATATATCTAAATGAGTTTGTACTGCAAATAATTGTCATAAATAGGGCTATCAATATAGAGTAGGATGACTAAGGTATAGTCTATCTCCAAGTACATTATCATTCAATTATCATGTGCTGAATCATAATTTTTTTTTCACCCTAACTTACTCATCATTTTTTTTTTCTACGTGTATTCTACATACATACAAGCAATTGTGAATTCAAACGTGCGGTAATACATTATTATGATAATTTTTAAGCTGACATACAAATTCTTAGACAAAAAATAATTCTTCCTCAATTTCATTATTTAACTACACATTTAATAATCCATTTAAAATAGTCATATTTTCTTTTTCTAAACAAGGAGTTAGAGAACACAATTTCAATTCAATAACACAGTTTCAATTAATAATATATATAAGTCTGCTATATCTAATACTTTTATTTAATAGGTATTTTTACTTATTCAGTTAATACCTGGGTGAATGAGCTTCAGTCAAAAGAATTTTTTTTGTAAAATTTTAGAGAATGTAGTCAGATACAAGGAATTAAATATGATGAATGTATTTATCATCAGGTGATGTCATTAAGAGCCATATTATAAAATTTTGGTGTAATGATTGTCCATTGGCAACAATACAAGTACTGCAATACAAGATGTTACCACATGTAACAGAGCAGATGTAAAGGATCTTCGATAGTCAATTTTTTTTACAAAATCATATTGTTGAGGAAACACAACTATGTAGATAAACTTAAAACCAAAACCTAACCTAAAGACTAAATTTGATCAAAATTGTTACACATTAGTGAGAAACGCAAACTAAAATTATATATCAGTGGTCTCTATATATGTGAAGACAAGAATTGCTCAATGGAATATATAAGACATATTGATTGAGCAGTACCTTTGTACAAAATTTAAGTGCAATATTTGTACATATTGTTCTCTGTGTCCAAAACAATCTCTTAAATAGACTGATATCCATGATATTCTCATGACAAGGAAGTAATACCTTCAATAATTAACTCTCCTTTCATTTTACAGAATTCGTTTCTAGTATATTTCTAAAGACAGAAGTTCATAATTTGCTACAGTACAATTAATGAATTACACTAAATGTAAATATTGCTAAGTTATATATATGCTTTCAACCTCTTTTGCATATTTCCAAAGCTATACAAAGGTTTCCAAGTAACTTATCAGAATTCATTTGCATCACTCTCAATTTACAACCGATTTCTAAAAATTGCTAAAATATATTGATAAGTTATTTGAACTTACTTTGCTACTTGAGATCTTGTTTCAAAATCTAATTTCTTCATAGATGTTAAGACCTCCATGCAGCCAATATACTGAAATATATTCAGACATTTTTGTATTTATTACTTATTTAATATATACCTACTTAAGTTACATTGAAATGTATCAATAAATAGATTTTCTGAACATATAAATTTCTATGTTTTATATACATATATGTACATAGAAATTCTATTTAGAAATTAAATTTAGAGAAATTTTATTTAGTACTTCAACATTGCAAAGGTTATTTACAGATAATTTCACACTACTTACTCTAATGGAATATGTGACTCCATCGCTGGCTAGCACGGAGTCAGGATGAAGCCACCCTCGCACCGGTTTGGCGACAAACGTACCGTTCTCTCCCATTTTACCTAAATACTAAGCCCGACGAGAATCACAGACTAATCTTTACACTTCACCTACTTCTAGCTATTCTACACGCACTTTCATTGTGATTCAGTTCATTAATTCAGTCTATAACGCTGCTAAACCAGAATATATTTTGTTTAATTAGAAACTACACCACAGCGAAAGAAACATATTTTATTAGATGAATTCCTTTTACTACAATACTTAACATACAAATTTTAATAGTTTGTTTTGGAGGTTTAAAGAATGAGGAACAGATGTTTTTTTTATAAAAATTTAACTCTTTATACTGTCTCTGTTAAACAAAACTTTAACTTTTTTTTGACACTGTCAGTCACGCACGAACAAAACGAAGGATAGTCAAAAGGAACGATCGAACATAGATTATCTAAGAAATTAATGTAAGCGGAATGTCTTTAATGCATTAGACTCAACAGAGTAAGTACACAGATTGTATATAAATTACTTTGCGTTGAAACACAGAGTAAAGAACTATATTTACGAAGTTAGTCCAAGATTCAAATAAATTCTATAATTCAGGTCGATATAAGAGTATATATAAACACTTAGTTAGTTGTGTAACATAATTAAAGTGCAAAGAACTAGGCACACTGTACTATAATATGGACGAAGTTTCGTTGTTTGAATGATGGAGAATTATCAATGTAGAATTGTAAATTGTGTGAAAATTCATCCATTGATTGTTATAACTATTTTTTTTTTGTAATTCAGTGGAATAAATGGAGTAAAATACCGTCAAAGTCACAAACAATGCAACATTACCGCCATAAATCTCAGCAACACTATTACATTATAATTTTCACTTTACTATTACTACCAAATTAAGCATAACTTAATAATAATTTAAATATATGATGACAACCATTACATTTTTAACATGTAGAGTAAGTGTGCCCTACATAGACCACCACAACGATTTTCTCAAATCTCTGAAATTTATAGTGTAATCAATGGTATTTATTGTAAACAGTTCAATCATTATTTGGTATAAAAAACTAGTAATAAAAATGTTCATAAATATAAATTGTTGGTAAAATTCAATATTAAAAAAAAATTGGCAATATTGTGAACTTGCATAAGTGAACATAATATGGACCACATTGTTTTACGTATGGACTATGGTTAATTTGGTTGAAAATAGAAAAAAAAATGTGATTATGTAAAATTACACACTTAAAGTGAGCTCATCGCAGAACATCTTTAAAAAAATATATCTCAAAAGTAAGCATTTACAATTTCAATTTTGGAAACGATCAGGACTTTCATTTACGCTATCATTGATTTTATAATCAATCTCATCATTACTTTCAGAAGATGATTCTTTATCTTTTGACATATTTCTTTTGTTCTTGGATATTTTCTTTGGCGTTTTCCTTGATGTATTTTTATATTTAACGGTCTCTTCTTCAATTGATTTTTCTTTCTTTCTTTTTATTGACATTCTTAATATTTATTTTTATATTCATTTCTAGTTTGGATTCGATTTTTTTTACTTTCCCATAATGTCATTTGAATGATTATCGATATGATAACCGATGTTCAAAGAAAGTTGTACATAGAATATACAATTATATTCTATACAGGACCTTATTTTGTATAAAAGTTAGCAACGATGATTGAAACACGCCTAGTTCACAGATTAATAAGATGCTAATGCGACAGCTTTGTATTTTTTCCACAGATTAATCATGCAAAGCAGGCATATTCGATAATAAGGATCGCCAGAGGGAAATTAACGTTTCTATGCCGGTGCTATATGTGTTAGTGCAGCTTGTTACCATTAGATAGTACATGTAACAGATTTGGGCATTATCAAATACTTAAGTAATCATATTAATAACCAGTAATTATTATTAAATATAATCATGGATCCTTTTATCATGATTATTTTCAGTCAAGATCACGTGTAATCACGAATTGTGATTACAGTTATCAGTAATCAAGATAACATGATTGCATAATACATTAATTTAGATTTATACTTTTATTTTCTGTGACAACCGGCTAATTTCAGTAGGATCTGTTAACCTGATGTCAAAATACACGTGGAACAAATTTAACTTGTTTGGTTAGATATGATTTGTTATGTATTTTATAAGATGCTTGAAATAAAATACTACTCTATTCCCATTGTCCTCTCTCACTCACTGTTATCTAATCCCCACTCTACTAATGTTTCCCTTGTAATTGAGTTTTTTATGTTAATGGTTAATTTTATGTTATGGTCACTGCTCTCCATGGATATCTGCATCACCAAAAGCATTACGAAGGCGGAAAGAGATCGGCTTAGTATTGTCTCTTCGGTTCAGTTTTAACGAAACCGTTAAAATATTTGTTTGTTTCTAGAAGAAGGGTAATACTTACTTAGGCAATTAAAATTCCCTACGACTATGCACGAATACAGTTAGGGTTAAAGTGGTACAGTGCCCAGCGATCTCCATCAGGTGGAACTTTTCGCTATGGCCTAGTTCTTTATTTATACAACACGTGTTACAACACGAACAGGAGTAAATCGTTTGGACTTAAGGATAGGTTAACTTACATCTCAAAATCGTTGTGAAACTATTATTTTAACTATTACCGGCTTTTAAGCTAAATATTCCAAAAAGTAATTTTTTAGACAGATTAAAAACTAAACATTACTTATAATATAATTATAAACACATTATGATATGTCTTTCAATTGCCGTCTTTTTAATCAAATAATTATTAATCAACGTATTGTTTTTAATTACTCTATTGTAGATCTGATTACGATTCATTCAACTCTGCTCTTACCATAAGCCGTTTTTGTGACCTACGGGCGACATAACAACTTTTGACACTTTGGTGTTCATCAACGACTCCACCAATCAACCTTGTGGATATTGGTAATCTGGCATGACATGGGTTTAGCCTACTTACTACTTTATTTATTTCTTGGTCGAATACGCATCAGTGATACCTATAGTATTACTAGTCTCCGTGGGCGACTTACTTTTTATGTTACTTTTATAAAAAATGTGCCAGGAATGTAAGTACATCTAGAATACAGTAGTAAAAAGATTTGAGGGCTAAGTCAGTTAAAACTTGTAACAGTTACCGAGTCTTAAGAGGCTATTTACCTACCGAAGTGTATAGTGTTTCGGATGTCCAAGGTTAGCCCTCGTGTTTGTTTGTTGGATACATATAAAAATAAGTTACATTGTTGTTCAGTTCGGAGGACACTTACAGCTGACCTCACCACGGATGGTTCTTGAAGAAGTATCTTCAGAAGAAGGAAAGTCCAAAACTAGTCGGATGAAATAAAATAAATTACAATGTGAGAAAGCCATAATAGTTTTAGTATCACATTAGGCCATGGACATACACAAATGAGATGTCCTTACGGCATATACAGGAGATAGCAATATGTCAAAAACAGAACGGCACAGTAAACCTTTACTTTTATATTAACCGTCTCAAAAAAGGAAGAGGTTCTATATTCGTGTGCATGTATTAAAAAAAATATATATATACATAATTCCATAACCATAATTCAGTTGGTTATGAACCAATTTTGATGATATTGTTTAATGCGTAGAGGATGGAAAAGAGTTGGTCTTCTTTAAATATTGTGTGAATCTGAAGATGGGTTCTCAAGATAAAGAGTGGATCTTCTCAACTAAAATAAAACCGTGTTTATGATAATGATGATGATATGTCTTGGAAACATAAAATGTAACTGCTCAACGGATTACAATATTTCAACCGTGTTTTGAGCTCTTTGCTTGGTACGCGTTATATTGCAAAATCGTCATTCAATTCAATTCAATTCAATGATTTGAAGTAACATGAGATTTGTTGACAGAAACTTCTTAGTAGTGTTTTCAGCAGACGTGGCGGTTATAGCCAAGTACGCCATTTGAACATCCCGATAAACAAAAACAGTTTTTAATAACGTACTTATTACGTACAAATATTTATAAGAAATTGGGGAAAAAAGCTTTGTAAACAAAACAAAACCGACTTCAAAAAGACAAATAATAAAATATCATAATTTACACTACATACTGAAATGTTTCAAATAGGTACCAAAGTTGAGACACAACAATATTTAGTGATTGAAATGGCTTAACTAATAACGTTATATAATACACCTATCCCCCGATTTACACGGTACTCGTTTTACACGTTTTCGCTTTTTCAAATAAGTTTTTTTTTGTTTTTATCGCACTCTACTAAATGCTACTGTGTTTGAACACGTGCGCTGTGTACACATCTCACGGGGA
>DWPT01006081.1:0-11714 GCA_018251895.1 Agathymus mariae mariae
AAAACTAGTTTTATTTTTTTTTTTTTTTTTATATGCAGCAAGTTGTAGGGTGCCTAATACTTTTGGCCAAGGCTGTAAATTTAATATTTTAATACTTTGTGAAAACGTTGTGAGAACAGAATGTGGTGTGGTGCATGATACTGCAAACTATCAGGTAGTTTGCTTAATATCTATATATGAAGATTTGAAGCGAGGTAACAATCTCTCTCTCCCCGAACATTTCGAATCGATCTCGATTGGAAATCGATTTTTCGATGAGAGTCTAATATCGATTGTATATCTATACAAAATTATTGAATTCACACGAATATAATGTTCGAATAAAAAGAAAACTTTAGCATAATTCGTCCCTGTAGAACTAATATTTTCTTCATATAATCCATTAGTATTTTTGAGTCAAATTGAGAAGAAACGACAAAATTATCTCTTATAAAAAATATAATTTGTTAAACATAAATATTCAACGCATGACATGCACAGTACATCAAGATCAATATGTTTTAATGTATACGGCGAAGCAGCAACTAACTTGTGATCCGGCGGCGGGGTCTTGTGCCGCGAGCCTCTCCGTGGCAACGCCGGCGTGGGTCTATTGCTGCGACGCGGCGACGGACTGCGGCCCGCTGCAACTAACACTTTGCTTTGGGTATGTCATGGATAGATGTGTAAAAATTTATATTATAATTCTGTTAGAAATGCCGGACTCGCTATACTGTATATTGAATTGAGATAGCCACACCGATAATCCTAGAGGATCTCACAGCAAAACTCACCAGCGCCGTGGTTGAGTTCATTGGAAGATCCCACGACACCATGTTTTGGCACCGGGGGTGTCTTGCAGGCGAGGCACAGGTTCGCCGATGGCGGGTTCCGTAGCGTACAGGAACTGCAAGCCCTGCAAGGAAACAATCTTGATTACAATGTTCTCGACAAACAAGTGTACATAAGTAATAACTTCTAAGTAATTCCACGGTGAAACAATGAACCATCCATGACAGTCCTCAGGTTAAGTCAGTGAAACATGAAATAGGGCTCGGAAGGTGACATTAGACAAATACCGGAGCATAGCTTGCGGGTTATCATAAAGCTGATCATACCAGAAATGGTGCGGTGATGGCTTGGAGCCAGCGCAGGCTGCACACGCGGCGGCCCCCGCCTCGTTCACCAGCGTACACCGCGGACACGGCCACGTGGGCGCCGCGACGCTCGGTGCGGGGTTTGAATCTGGAGACAACGTTATCGACTTACACTAACAAGGTCTACAAGCACACTGTACATACTCGATCCCAATCCGAAGTACCCTACAAGTGGTGTCACCCTGCTGATAAATAAACGAGCCGATGACATCTGATGACTCCTGTTAAAGGCACTGGGCTTTATAGCACCAAATAATATTAACGTAATGTGTCCGATGTTGGCCGAATTATAGACATCGATTAAACGCCACGTCGCAGGTCGGGCCACATCATCATTATAACAACCCGTATTGTCCCACAGATGGGGTCGGCTCTCCACTCACAATGAAAAAGGTTCAGCCCATAGTCCACCACGCTGGCCAAGTGCGGGCTGGCAGAATTCACACAACTCTGAGTACATTATGGAGAACTCTCTAGCGCCCTTCTTCCCTAAGGGGGGTCGCGTCAGATGAAGGTTTAGAGGCCGTATGTCCACAACCAACCTCGGGTGAAGTTTAGTGGTTAGGCCCCTAGGTTTATCGAGGCTCCCACATAACCATTATGCATGAGCATTCACCACTCCCCTCCTGCGCATCTCCAGAGGGTAGCACTTTTCCCTTTGCCAGGGCGCAAAACAAATACAGAACGCGCATTTGTCCAGGTCCTTTCGATGTTTTCCTTCACCGAAGGAAGTGATAATTGATACGTACATAATTAGAAAACTTCGAGGTGTGTGCAGGCTTCGAATTCGCGTCAAAGGTACCCACCAACAGCAAACAGCAACTCATCACTGTTCAAGTCGTGGTCCAGCGAGGCGATGGGCACGGTGAGCTTCTTGGGCGGCTCGTTCCGGTTCAATTCCGGCTTCGCCCCGCCCGCCTCCGAGGATGCGCCCGCTCTAAAAATAAATAACTTGAAGGCTTAAAATCAATTATGTAAACCCTTCCATACGTCGTTAAGTGATTCCAGGTTTATGCTCTGTGCCGAAGATCTTCCAATACCCGTGCTACCTATTTCCGCCTTCACAAATCCGCACTGAGACTGTGCTCTTTCAGATTGAGACGGGAATACTCCACAGCTGACAGGTAAGGTATCTTACACTTACAAACGTTTGTATTTTAGAATATAAAATATCTGTCAGTTATAGAAGACAGAGATAGATAACAAAAGAGATCGAGAGAGATAGATAACAGCGGGTGTTGTTACCTCGGTCGGTCCGGCGTGGGCGCCAACGTGACGGCGTGCGGTGGACGCGCGCTACGGCACACGTCGCAGCGCGCGCCCCACGCATTGTACGCGAACCGACACTCACTGCACTGCCACATCCGAGCCGCGCTCGCGCCACCCTCGCGGCTGGAACACAGCGATACACCCGTTAAATTCAACATAGCCAAAATCTTAGCGAAGCAAATTATACGAAGCAAGTAGCCCACTTGGTAAATGTCGAGTGAATTAGTGAATGAGCGGGTAAAATCCGAAAAGGACAAGTGAAGGGGTATAGAGGATGTCTTTATAAACTTAAAACGTGTCAGATGTTCCAATGCCTCTTTGACATTGGTTATATATATATTAATTATCATTTGTCTCATCAGGTAATTGTTTCGCAAATTCACTATTTAGAATCAAAGGTATAAATCTTCTATAAAAAAAAAACTTGCATTTGTAATCAAAATTTTCATGTCAATTTCATGGTAGCAAAGGATCGAGAAGTTTTTTACCTGTTTCTGAAATTTTGCAACTGTAAATAATGTACTTTGTGGCATATTGAAACTAAGATTATACTAATTTTTAGGTACAATTTTCTCACCACAGACTATAAATGTCAATAAATCAATAAGCAGACTATAAGACAAATGGAAACTTACGATGTTTGCTGCTGTACAGAAGGCACTTTCGTCGTCTCCCGAGGGTTATAAGACACCTTGCCGATCGACGGCAACATATTAAACACTTTCGGGCTGGGCACGCGAGACGCGCCTATATGCGAAGTCCTTAAAATGTTGCCCTCACTAGGAGATAAACAGTTCTCCGCACCTAGTAACTCATCTATCCTCGCGTAATCACCGTCACTTATATCGTTGGAATACAACGCCTCGTTCTGAGAATTACTCATCACTGTCTTCGTGTCCTGCACTGATACGTACGAATATCGGGTCCCATTGTTGTTCACTTGGAGCTGGAGATTTAGATCCTTGTATTTTCCCTTGTTCGGTAACGCATAAATAACTCCTTCGGCATTGGTATCCCAGCTACATTCCTTGTCAATCAACTCAATACAGTCAGACTCCGTCTTCTTTTCAGAGGCATCCACACGTTTTTCTTCTGGGTTTGTCGTATTGCAGTACGTGGCCATAGATTTTTGGTAGTCGTTAAGACTTCTCCTACTAGATATGACCTTTCCAACGGAGCGAGCTTCAGCATTCGTATGCTCTGAGAAAGACCGTCTGTACGTGGGACGAATCTCTGGAGAGTTCTGCGCACTAATCGACCTTCGGAACGAGTCACCTAATGCCGGACTGCCGGTCTGAGGCCAGTCGGGAACTGTTATCATAACCCCACCCGACGTGGGAAGAGATGTCGCTCCATCTTTTCCACTCAGCGTTTCGTGTCTTCCCAAGGTTGTGACGCTCAAGCCTCTCGTGTTCGATATTCGAGCGAGTGGCGAAATTCTCGGGGACAAGCAAGCTTCGCAATGAGTCCTGATTCCAGAATTTTCTAGCGTACACTTAGTACAGGCCCATTTCTTCAAATGCAATCCTCGACTTTGCTCTCTCTGGTATTCTTTCACGTAATTCAGTTCCCAATTCGATTTGCTCTCGTTACACTTTTTCGGTCGTCTTGTCACGGTGTGAAGACTTCTCAGGAACGATTCTCTAGGATTACACTGCGCAGTATTATACCCATACCGTTCCGAAACCATCAAACTTGTGGGCCTATTGATGGTTCCCCTCGCTTCCTCGACATTCCACCACTTATGCTGAGAATTAATCACGGACCCGTGGGACAAGGACCTTGTGACCCCGTGCGCGTGATCCGTCAGCTGAGTGGGAGACAAGCGCAAGGATTGGAGATCCAAGTTCAGACGGCGACCTTCAGAATAGCTCGATGAAGGCTTATACGAAGGAACTGCTAGGGTGTTGGACCTTATCATACTGTTGTCTGTAAGAAAAAAATATATAATTCAAAGGTGGCTATATTCTTGCATTGAGTATATATACGTCTACTATAGTAAGTCTTGTGAGTTTAATGTACCTTGATCAGACTTCTCCTGGTCCGTCATCCCTGCAGTTTGCTCTTCATCATCAGAAAGCCTGAAATATAAAATACATTAAATGTCACTTTTGGTATCGAAAAATTAGTTGAATTTTAAATCAGTTTTCAACCGATGTGCCAATTTTGTGTCAACTGCCAGAACAAAACAATGTCGAATAATAGCGCCTTTGTTTCGTCATCTGTTCTCAAATGTTTTGTGTTGTCTGTGATGTTCATGAACCGAAAGATTTTCCCGAAAGAACTTCCTTTAATCATAGTCAGCGAATTCAGTGATAGTTCCATTTCAAGAGAACTGTTTATTGAAACGTAAGTAACCACCAAATGAATGGATGGATCCCATGATGGTAAGTGATCACCGCCGTCCATAAAAGTCAGTAATACGGAAACCATCACGGGATGTCAACATCTTTAATCTAAAAACGTTAAAACCATGTCACGGTTGATTCTACAAAACGGTTGGTAGGTGCATGAAATGTCGGACTAAACTGGATGCACAGAGCTAGACGACTAGCACGCCAGCGATATCCGATCGGAAAATCCTAGGATCATGGCTTCGGTCGTTTTCAGCTGTGGCCAAAACTAACAGAGCAGAGAAAAGTTGTCTCGGACAAAGTTCCACCTATCATCTGTTGTTCTATGGTCGATTCAATAAAATGTTACTTGTAAACGGGCGCATGCGGCGCGAGCGCGTCGCACGCCGCGCAGCGCCACGCGGCAGACACGTTCCGCAAGCCGCAGCCGCAGCGCCACGCGCGGCTCGCCAGCGGCGCGGAGCCCACGCACGACCATCCGCTAGAAAATAACCATATTCCTTGTAAAAAACATTTTTTTATACTTGAGAACGTTCTCTTTGATCCGCGATCTCTTAGCATTCTTTTTTAGCATTACATCCCTCAAAACTATTACAACCTATTATTTAAGATGCCCTACACAGACGTTACCTAATAACTGACTAGGCTTGTAGGGCAGTACATTGCTGTCAGGCGTATTGGGAGTAACACAAAAGGACTTATTGGCAAAAAAAAATATCTGAAAATAGTTTATTGTTGTCCATTCAAATACATGAGAAAAACGTTAGAGTAAGCAATTTACAACAGTACTCTAATTCAGGCGTACACTCACAATAATATTATATGGAAGGCTAGACAACAATTTTATTACAAACCAATATTCCCACTATTGCAATATTTCTAGTTTGCAAAGTGTTTTTACTATTGAGAAAAAGCAGTGCAAAGAATTCCAAGCTTAAATGTGTAAGTGAACAATGGTTTAATACAAACAAATAGTGACTGCCCGAATTAAATTAGAGAAACTAAACATTAAATGTACAGCAAATTCCATATTAATACTGAATTAAGTCACAAATACAAAAATGAAAAGACTACAATGACATTCATAAATAACTCAAACAACAAACTATTTAATGTTACCTTTGTTAAAAATTTATGGACGATTAACAAAGATCCCATAAATGATTACTACTTTATTTAATTACTATTATCTTTACAGACAAAGCTAAGGCCGAAGGATCATGATAATAAAATTGTATTCTGACATTTTATAACTCATTTTCTATTTTGAATGCCAATTACGTTATCAGATAAAATAAGATGAAACTACTACATCTGTCATTTTTGTCTAGACGGTTTTTGAGTTAATCAGTTTGATACTATCAGTATGCTTTACATAGATAAATGGCTAATGTACTAAACAATATTTTTAGTCTATAGCTGAATAACAAGTAGACAGGCTAACTTCATGGTAAGTGGTAACCAGGCATCTGTTTCACCAAAGGTATCACTGGCATATTTTTGACCAAGAAGGAAGACTTGAATCCATTTTTGAACTACTTTCAAGGGTATTAGTGATTTGCACAGGTGGCCAGGAAAACATAGTAAAAAAAAAAATATTGGTGAAATATACAAACAAAGTATTGTGAGAGATTAAATTTTATTCAATGACTACCATATCAATATACTGTAACGAAGAATTTTCCATTTTGGCCTAGCAAATGAGCCAATAACATCGCATTGACAGTATATAATTTAGTAAAATGCCATTAGCCAGGTATTTCTGACATGATAAGGACTAAGGGTGTTATGGATATGAAATTTCAGACCTGGATATGGATGTATGAATAATATTTTACCAGTTTCAGTTGTAGTTCTAGTTATTTCGGATTATCGGATTGTTTTATTTAGACTCTGCCCGCATCAGAAATTATTAAAAACTTTTTATCAGATTCACTTACGCTTTTGGATACATTTTTGTTTCGGATATCCGATAGTTTCAGATACGGTTATGCAGCTCCATGACATCCCTAATATGAATTGGTGTGAATTTGGTTTGTTAAAGGTGTAACAAAAAAAATAGATCATTGTAACTAGTCTCATATTAATTGGCTTTGACTTTAATATATGTTGTATGTAATGTGTAGTAGCTAATATAATAATATTGTCATATATATATATATATATATGAAATTAATATATTTATATATATGAAAGATCCCTGTCAGGGACTAATAATTTAGTATTTTTAACAAACAGATAAGTGTATGAAATTTCAGTCATTTTATTAATTATACTGATAATTCAGTGCAGTGTGGTAATTAGTGGTGTGTAGATGCCTTTTCTTTCATCTCCGAACTTGGCAGCTGGTGCAATTGAATTATTCTAGATCACCTGTATATGTTTCTTAGTACTTACAAGTTGTACACTGCAGTGTTGTAATGCGAAATATATGGATGTGGTAGACCTATATATATACAGTATTTATATATATATATATGCCTAAAATATACATGGGCATGAATGATCCCTGTCAGGGACTAATAATTTAGTATTTTTAATAAACACTTATAGTATTTTAGTCACTGACAGGGATCTGTCGTGCCCACATATATTTTAAGCATGAATGCCAATGCCAGCACTAATTATGATATTGAGCACGAAAACAATGAACTTGGAGGTATTTTTATGCATACCCAACAATGATATATTTAGAATTGGTACCACATTATTTGAAACGAACAAACACCTGTTACATATATTATTTTTAAATTTACGTGCACTACTATTAAAGATTTAAAAGTTTAAGTATTAAATTATGATAATGACCAACATAGGCATACTGAATGGCGATTAAATCTTTATTATGCAAATAGAAAACAATTATGTTATTGGATGGGGAGAGTTTGTAATTACATTCATTGAAATATTTAAAAAAACATAACAAAGAATCGAAGTTATAACGCTAATAATTAAAGGGCTTACATTTAGAAATATACCTATGGCCATTGTTCGTAGATCCACATTTTGATGATTATTTTATCGAAACTGACATAGATCCGCGAATAAAAGTGTGTCGGTCGATAATTTTAATAATGAACTTCGTCTACACACACACACAATGAATAAATACGTGACGAATATAACCTAAATACGGGCTAGGAAAAATCGATATTCTTTGACGTTGCCATCAAAGAACTTGTATACCAATATTTCGAACGAAACTCACCTATTGAAATTGTTTGTTGTCGGTATAATGATAGCCTCAGATCCAGGAGTAGTTCCTTCGCTCTTTTCTGTACGCGAAGCGTATTCCGAGGACGAATCTCCGGTATAAAAACGCTTTTGTAAACCACTGTCATGACTCGAAATTCTTTTTATACCACATTTTAAACATTTTACACTCTCTGTAGGGTTGATTTGACCACACGCATGACAATGCCATTGCAGCACAGACGCGATTGAGCCCATTTTAATTCACACATGGCTATGAAACCATACAATCGTCGGTTTTATAGAAATAACTCACGGCGTACCGAAAATGAAAACAGCTGATCCACCATGTTGTTTGTGTATAACTTTTTTTAAGGTAGTGTTGATAGATTAAAAAAATATTAACAATTATTTTATCTCCCAGATGAAAGTAAAACAATTATACAAAAATAATATCACCAGTTTTATTTATGTGTAATTTATTTGTGTATCCTTCACATTAATTGTATTTCAAAAATATGCCAGTAGAAAGCATTTAATTCACCACAATTTATAAAAGGGGTTAGTATAAATGTAACAGTGACATCTACATTTCTGAATAACAATTTATAATTACAGTATAAGCAGTATTAAACAGATGGCGCTTTACATAATGAAAATCCTATTATTAGATCTTTCTAATATAGTAATCCCTAAAAATTAAATATTAATAATAATAATAAAATCCAATAATTCCATCACGTAAATAATGTAAATTAATAAATATCAAGTGTATTACTTGAGGTAACTAGGATTGAATTCGTATCAAATATATTTTAAAATATTTTTTTCTAAGTCAATATATAATAATGGTATAAATGTTTGTTTGAAAATAATACAAAACACAGTAAAACAAACTTAAAGTAAAAATGGTAAATTGGAGAAAATTAAAGCCATATAATTTGGAATTATTAAATTAGTATTAATCTACTTTGCAACAATCCGCAGGCATAATGTATAATGGTATATACTTCTGTATCAGTTATGATAAATAAAACTATATACCAACATATATACCGTCACCAACATGTATTTTTTCTAGTTTATAGATTTGAATTTTTTACAGCTTTTCTATAATAACTTTATTTTTCCGTGTATGCACATCCAATTGCCAGGATATAAAATAAGAACTTAATATTCACCTTTTTAATGAGTCACAAATATCATCAAAATCTGCTCAGATTATCGAGTGATACGTTATGGGAAAAAGAGAAATCAATAACAAATCTTAAATTAAATTATTAAAATATATTTATTGTCTTAAATTAAATTATTACAATAAATTACTGTTACAGTTTTATTATCAGTGTAAATAGAGTTAAAAATGTGTGTGTGTATTAGTGTAAACATGTAAGAAGTGAAACTTGACATAATTTTTTGAAAAATGATCTACTATTTACAACATCACAGAAATTGGTTAAATTAAGCAAAATTAGATAAAGTTTAAGCAGATGGCTTTTATTATTATATATATGGATACAAATAATACAATTATTTCACCTTATTGCTACTAAGATTATTATAGCATTTCATTAATTATAATAGAATTATTACTATCATTGTTATCGTTATTATAGTAACTGATATTATTATTATGTTATTATAGTAACTGAAATATGAAATATATGGTTTACAATCATATACAATGAATAATTCTTACCTGCTGATTGGATTTTCGCTTTTTTTCGGGATGTTATAGAACTTAATCAATTAATTAGAATTAAAATAAATCCCTTAATCCCTACTCCGCCGGAAAAAGTAGCTACTACTTCGTCCGAATGACCGTGAGAGGATCAAGATAAAAGATAAATGTGGCGCGTAACAAAAAAATGTGACGCGTAACACAAAAAGGTGACGGCAAATTTCTCTCATACGTCGATAAAAAAAAATATGATATTCACAATACAAGTTTTCATCCCGAATACGTTTTGTTTATTTATTTATTTCTTTTGAACCATACGAGAAGTATAGTAACAAAGGCGGACTTAATGCTAAAAGCATTCTCTGCCAGTCAACCTTCGGGCAGTAATAAAACAACGATGATGGCGGTATATTTGAAAAAGGAAAAAAAATATAAAATGAAGTAAATACACCGTGGTAACAATTACAATGCGTAACGTACTTATACATATACCCAAATAAATATTATAATACAAACTACTGTTTTATTTAGTTGTCACAAATGCGTTGCTAGGCGAAAGGCAAGCGAGGAATTCCGTTGCTTGAAAAACATTTCACAATTCATATTACTAGACGGGTGGCAGCTACACAAGCAAACCAGGTTCGGGATTAAACTGGGTGGTACAGTACCGAACATTTTTCAATAGAAGAGATCTGGTGCATCGTACGCTGTTCACCAAAGTGAACTACGACCTAAGAACATTGGATTGGGTGACACGCCTTCTTATCTCGTCACTAGTCTAGTCTCTAATATGTCCTGAATAACTTCGGACCGATTCCAATACAGTATATGTGTAAACTCCATAAACACCAATTAAAACCTATTATTTATGGTTGTATCTCGCGGACTGGGCCCAAGAGGCCATTCCCGGCAGGCGCACAGCTGAGTTATGGGGCGTATCTCCCGTACGCGCCATCGGTGACAAATAGCAGATTATTATTCTCCATCGTAGATACATGGACATTGGCTTTAGGTAATATCAGGCTTAATTAACATTTCCCGGTGCAAACCGTCCCCTTTTCAAGATTGGTGATATTGGCAATCCCGTGATTACTGCTCGTTCGACAATTTTGGGACTCACAAATTGGAATTATATGATTCGCTCAGGGAGCCGAGTGTCTGCACCATTGCTCACATAAGCCTACTGCTTCTATGAGAATTTTACGCGTATCTTATCAGTCAGTAAATTCAAGATCATCGTATCATTAATAATATAACTCTAATTTAAAATTTCCACAATACAACTGATATTTTTGAATTACAAAAAGTCTTATCCGGCTTAAGCACATCTCAAAGTGCCTTTATGTCAGCGTAATCCTCAGACACATCTAATTTCTAACAGCGTTACGGTAAATTAGTGGACACTATTGGACCCCTCATAAAATAGCAGGACAAATCATCTCATCGGAAACGCTTGTTGAGGTGCTGCTCTAGTAGGGATCTCTTGATAGCTGCAATCCTTACAGTATTCGCGGTGATATAAAAGTTACTGTTGTGTGTATCATTCAGACACTACAGAACAATATTCGTATAATATTAGTGTGGAAATGCACTGAGCATTAATTAAAACCTAGAAGTTATGCCGGGTGTCTGTGCAAACTGGACCCAAGACGCTATTCTAGGCAATGCCTTGCTGAGTTATAGAACCTCTTGAACGCGCGACTCATTGATAAACAGCGCATTTTTATTACTTATAGCTGTAAATATATTTATAATAAAGTAGGGCATCGATGAAAGTGCTTTCCATGATTTGCAACTATTTGATCAGGCAAGATACTTTTAACCTTTAAAATGAGTAAAGTTGATTCTCCAAATAAGTTAAAGGTCTGTAAGCTTGTCTCACATCAGAAGCACAACAGCATTCAAGAAATTTTGTCACTGGCGCTCACCTGTTGAACTAACATTTGGCCTTATTAGGGCGGCCTACAATACAAGGTATCAAAATCACATGCTGGTAGAACAAAAGACTGAAGCCAGCCGACTTGGTAGTAAGGCTTCGCGTAAGGATTATATTATCAGTAGGATTTTTTTTTTTTTTGCGCC